>VHKM01001055.1:0-166784 GCA_007210695.1 Neogobius melanostomus
AAACACTCTAAATGTACAAATAGAAAATGATGCAAAATGAACTAAATGCAAGGGAAAGGGGTGTGTAGATGAACCTGTCGTTCGCTCTCAAACAAAACTCTTCAAACACCTGCATTCAATTCTATATACAGTTATCTGGCTAAATCAACCACACTTTGACACTAAAACAATTTAAACTTTTAAATGCAAATGTAGACACAATTTCTTGCTAAATTTGTATTAATGCCTCGATACATTATTCTCCTTACATAAATCTTAATCACCAATTATTCAACAAACCGATATAGTGGTTGCTTTTTGTAGATCCAACCCGTCTCTCAGGTCGCCTGTGAAATAATGTTATATGAGCAACAGCACACACATCAGTAACAATTTCTACAAACTTGCGACCAATATGATGTCGTTAGATTATGTGTTCAATTATTCATGACCTAAATGTCAATTTCTTCTTCATCATCGCAAGTTAATATATTATGATGGATATAAGTGCTTCCTTCGTTGTTTGGAATCACAATAAATACCAAAGGATCAGATGCTCGGACATCAGAGGAACTGACAATTGTATTCTTCCGCTGGTCCTGCAACAACAAAAAGACACTCGGCCTGCACAAGGCATAGTTATATGTCATGGTGTATTGTTCTCTGCTCTCAGCTTCCGTCCTGGCAGGCCTTCTGAATTCCCTGTCTCTGTGGAAATGACGTATAAAGAAAGAATTAGATTAAACATGTTACACACTTACTACATACAGGTTACTAAAAAATAGGCACACATCTATGATTTATAGTAAATTAAATTAAATGCATCATGGTTAGTTGGTCGTATGGAAGCATAAAATATCACTTACACATTCCTTTGTTTACAACAACGGGTTTTATTTGCACAACGTCACGTTACTTTCTGCCGCTTTCCTGTGTTAATTGATCCGGGTTTTAGCTTGAGTTCAAACTACTGTACTGTAATTTGTTTTCAAAATTTAACAGTAAAGTAAATTTAAGTAAGGTAACAAAATTTGTTCCTTCTAGATTCAAAAAGGTCACAATTATTTCTACAGAGATCAATCGGACTCTCTTCTTGGCCCTCCTCTTTTCAACACGTTACACGACTCGGCTATGCACAGAGTCGTGAAAGTGTGGAAATGAAGCAATTACTTTTGGGTTAAGTAGTGTACTTTCTCTGAGTGAATCTTGAAGATACGATTTACCTGTTATCACCGCTATTTCTTTGACTTAAACCGTTTGCCAGCAAAATTTCGATTTGAGGACACGTTTATACGCTTGCATGCAAAACCTTTTCATCGGACTGCGCGAACGCAAAACCACAGTCTCAGATCTATACTAAGAAACAATATGAGTTCAAATTCTGGATTCAGCCTCTGACTGACAAGTCTGGCAACGACACTATACTTAACTTCAGCATCAAAGGGGTTTTTCAGTGAAAGTAGTTAACGATTACTTTATTACAATGCTCCAAATTTAAAGTAACCAGATCCAACGCTTAATCAGATTTTAGGATTCTTCTTTTTGCTTTAAACCTAACCAACATAAAACACACTTGCACAAATCATTTCTTTGAACAAAACTTCACAACTTACTTGAATAAAAGTACACTATTTCGTGAGTTCAAGAGACAACACTTACACAATACGAGAATTGTTAGCCTTAACCGATCCCAGACACAACTGAACGACTATACAAATTAGACTCACTAATAGAAAGAATTAATACAATAATCACATTCATTTATATCATCTGACACCTGTCCTCTGCAAATCCGCCCTACTACTCCGGTTTAATTGACTTCCAATCAACATAGCTCTAAAACCCTCTTCTCTCTCCTCTCCAATATCACAAAACCTTCTGACTCTCGTTTTCAACACGGTAACTCCTGCTCCGAGATCTCCATTATCATCGGACACCGTGATACACGGGCTCTACCTCTCACACTACCCAAAGGCACTTCATAACTTGGTCCAGTACATATCTTCACTCTCAAAACTCTCCGTCCCCACCGGCGAAACTATCACCATGGGGAGCTATAACACACTTTCGGGCACTAATCAGAAGCAAGCAAATTAATCTCTATCACTACTATCAACAAAACATTTTCACACGAGAATTGGTAATCAAGTACTTTCAAGTAGGTATGCTTGCAAGGATATCACTGATATATTATTCAAGTCTCTCTGTCATTAATTTATTTAAGTATGTATTTATTTACATAATATTCTAGGGCTACTGCAAATGCAGGTGGGATTGAATTGTACAATTTGCCTATAACTTAGAAGTATTAGAATTATATTCCCTAAACTCGCCTCGTTAACCATTGAATATTTTTTATTTATGTCCCTACATGTACCCTAACAATGTCTATGTTTGTTAGTTATTTATCATCTGTAATAATCAAACTATTCAATTTTAATTTATTTATTTATTTCTTATCTTTTATCTTGTAATTTAGCTGTCAATTAAGATTCAATAGTTTGACCAATCTTGATCATTAAAAAAGTCAAAAGAGATTGAAAAAATTAAAAGAGAATTACAGTAACACGAGTTCCATGGGGCTAGCCATGAGGCAAACACAAAAATTGATTAAAAAATATATAAAACATCTATTTATACGCATTGTGTATAAATGTTACTAAAGTGAAGAGGCGAAGATCGGACCTGAGACTAAATATAGCTGCTATAGTCGCCTGAGACAGCTTTTTAGGGCGTTGGGGGACGGCAGAGAGGAGTGTTTGGTTTTGATAGAGGGCAGACTACGGTTTTGGTATAACTGTCCTTAATGATCTTTGACCAGCGCTCAGATCGCTCAAAGGCCCAGCCGCTTCTCTCTCTAACCACCAAAAGGGGCAAGGTAAAAGTAATTTAAAGACTTAAAAATCAGGTTGTCCTATCGCGCAAAGCATTACAAAATAAAAAAAAATTCAAAAAAATACTACAAATAAATAAAAAGAATTTGAAAGAAAGCAAAACAAGTAAATCTAGATAATAATAAGAGTAAATAATAAAGTAACTTTTATATTAATAAAGAATGTTAAAAAAAAATCCTCTGTACACTATCAAAAAGGGCTAATCTCCAGAAAAAGGAGAATCTCCTGTTTATGTTTTACCTTCTCATATCAATTAGTGGATCAGTTTTATGTTTATGTTAAGTCCATCGTCTATTCTAGGTTTCAAATAATGGATTTTAAAGGAAGTTAATTATACGCCAATGATCTAGTCTCAGGACCCCAAACTTGCAAGCAAAACCGAGATGTAAAAGGTATTAATAATTTAGACCATATCAAGCAAAACACCACTCTAAACTTTGTTTTGTTAGACTATTTCTTTATTTGACCCATATATTACAAATTAGTGGTTGTTTGCAATTAAGAATTGTTTTGAATTCATTATGTCTCGTCGCTGCATCTCCTGGGGTCCAGATTAACCTGGGGAACATTATATTCGACTTAATGTTGAATATTCATATTAACACTTAGCTGCGATACAGCCTTTAGTCAAAAAATACATTTTTTCCAACAGTTTGGATCATCTATCTAATCTTAACGTTCCCCTCCACAAAGTAGTGTTTTGCCACTTCTCAATCTAACTTGGGGCTGATCTAAATATTTGTAAAAATCTATAGCAAGTGCTTTAACTATCTTTAGAGAACAGCGAGAGCTGATCTGCTGACGTGGCGCTAAGTGTATCTCATTTCTAAAACCTCAACATAAGGTCGCATCATTCCTAGTACGCCCAAAGACCTACCAGACATCGGAACCTTAAAGAACAGAATTAAGTTTCACTTTTACCCAAATCCAACTACAATAAACAGAGTATATTATTATTTTTCTTTAGGTCTGGTAATTTAAAATTAAGGTTAAGCTCAGTTTTCTAAAAAAATCACAGGCAGAATAACATCTGTCAACATTTTACAACATAACAACAACAACAACAAAAGCAAGACATTTTTACTTCTCAATTGTACACATTTTGATCCTAACTTTGTTCACTGTTGCCAAATATCGTTTGTTTTGATTGCCTGTCAGGCACAAATCTTTAATATTTTTAGCCTAATGCCATAAATCATACGCCTTTCTCTCATTGTTTTTAACCTTATGTGTTTTAAAAACCCAGTTGTTGTACTCACAAAGTTGCAGTTAAACAAACACATCGGTGTCACACCGGAAGTCAGTCCTCCTTCGCAGTTCCCGTGGCCTGTAGACAGATCAGAGGCAGCATCAACTTTCGAAAAACAAAACACAATCTCAACTCATTATCACCAGCGTGAATCATCATTGAAACTGTCATTCAAAATGCGACATTGTTTACCCTACAGAGACTCTTAATCTGTACCGTAGCTTAGTAGCTAGTTCTAGTAAACAATGTTGCCATTTTTTTTTTTTTTTTTTAATGCTGACTCAGCAATCTGTCTCTAGCAGACGTTATCAGGAACACTTTGTTTCACGGACCTTGCAGACAAGCAAAACAATTAGATAAAGCAGCAGGTGGACAGACAGACAAACACGGAGACACATGACACGGAACGCAAACAACGGACAAAAAAAAATCTCCAGCTGCATCCAAAACTATTGCCAACTTCACCTTTTTAAATAAAATAACGTGATATTTATCGCAATGTTTATTAGTCGATTCTGGACTTTCACGGTTAAATTCAAGTTAACGCAAAAGACAAACGTAGGTTGTATACGTTGCAGAAGCGTTCTCTCTTTTTGTGCACAACAACTTCAACGGTCTCCCGTGTGAGAAAAATTATCCTAGGCTCTCTCCCACCAACCGTTATTCACACAACTCCCCGATTTCCTCTAAACGACGTTCAGACAAACCACCAGCTGCAGTTTAACTACAAACTTCATGTAAGCAGTAACATAAAGTCTGCATCCACGGCCCTACTCGACCGTGGCTATACCATCCTTCAACCGTCTAAGTAATTAATTACACGGCCAATGTAATCCATTACCGGCTCAATATTCAGCACTCAGTTCAAGATTAAAGTAACATAAAACAACTATACACACAGTAGCCCACAGCTCGGCTTCAGTGGCTACATCAAGTGCCTTATGTTTGACGCTAAAATCAACCTTAAACAAAGCTTACACTCAAAATAGTCTACATTATGTGTCCCTCTCATACCTGTGACGACTAGCTGCTTAACAGTAGAGTCAACAGTCTGTATCGAGCCTCACATCTCTGTAGCCATTCTAGTCTAAACTTGTGCATCCGAATACTCTAGGTCTTATACAGACCTAAATCCCTACTCTCGACCAGAACAAACATCCAGAATCAACCAATAACACTGTTTTTTTTTTACTCTTTAAACATTTCCATTGCATTATTCTTTTTTAGCAAGCATGCGTCTGGTAAGGCCATTCTCCCTCCTTTTTTATCAAGGATAAAAAAAAGAAACGCACTTACCAGAGCAGCTGTGTAAACGAGTTCGTGGACGCCAATTTGTAAGAGAATTCCTACAAAACGATGGTAGAAAGGTCGGGAAGAATGGGCAGCAGTCGGATGTCTTATGCAGGAGAAGTTTTATTGCCATCTTTGCGACCCCGAGACATGAACTCAAGACATAGCACAGTCCTAACATTCAAATCTGACCATCCTTCCACATCAAGAGAGTTAAGTAATCCTGGTGCCACGTAGGCACTAAGCATCTACCACTGGCAGTGTGCCACGTGAATTCTATGCCCTGACAGTGTGCCACGTGTATTCTAGGCCACAAGTCATAGAAGGCCAAATTGTACTGTTTTGGTAGTACGATATGATAAGATGGTATGTGTGAGGGCCGAATTAACTCTATAATTCCCCATCAGCCAGGACTAAACCTGCACTAAGCCAGGACTAAACCTGCACTAAGCCAGGACTAAACCTGCACTAAGCCAGGACTAAGCCAGGACTAAACCTGCACTAAGCCAGGACTAAACCTGCACTAAGCCAGGACTAAGCCAGGACTAAACCTGCACTAAGCCAGGACTAAACCTGCACTAAGCCAGGACTAAACCTGCACTAAGCCAGGACTAAGCCAGGACTAAACCTGCACTAAGCCAGGACTAAACCTGCACTAAGCCAGGACTAAGCCAGGACTAAACCTGCACTAAGCCAGGACTAAACCTGGACTAAGCCAGGACTAAACGACTAAGCAGACTAAGCCAGGACTAAGCCAGGACCAAAACCTGCACTAAGCCAGGACTAAGCCAGGACTAAACCTGCACTAAGCCAGGACTAAGCCAGGACTAAACCTGGACTAAGCCAGGACTAAACCTGCACTAAGCCAGGACTAAACAGGGCTCAGTGTGTTGAACTGAGCAAAGAAACACATCCCTGTCATATATTATGTGCACATTGTGTATAACAGAGGCGACAGTAGCCTATGCACTCTGCTATTTAGGAGCCACAACTTATTTTTAGAGCAAAAAAACAATAACAGGATTCAATTGATTTGATTATTTTCAAATCACAGAAATAGATTTAAAAAAGGCTTAAAAATCCTGATATAACAATGAATTAACCCCGTATGTTGACTGTTTTTTTTTTTTTCATTTCGGACCTTGGTGAAATTTAATTTGTGACCCCTGAACTATACTGCATGTTTTGTATTAACTGTTTTGTTCAAGACGACTGTTGTTTTTTCGGTGACAAAACAATCTAAATGTAAAAGTTTATCAGCACATTATGGCATATTTCTGAGGGTTTGCAATAATATCGTTTTTGTCAATATCTCCCAGCCCTAGTGTGGCCTCACCAACACTTTTTAATGTTCTAAACCTGAGCAGGAGACAAACAGATCAGCCACAGCCCAGTCAGCTTTTCTCAGTGAGAGCAGTCTAGTCCTTCTCATAAACACAATGTTGAAATAAGCTCAAATCATTTGATATTCTTCTGCTGCTGCCACAGTCATTCTGTATCTGATTATTCATGATGTTGTGATGGACAGTATGTCGGTGCTTGTGCTGAGTGTTACTGTGGTCGTGTGTGAGCTTAAACTGATGATTATGATATTATTGTCATGTTCAAATAAATGAATAAAAGAAAGTCTGACCAGTTCAATATTAGTGTGTTAAGATAATGTACTGGACTTATATCTTAATGATCATGTGTAATGTGCTGCAGTGGCTCTTATTCGGTGGAGGATGAGCTTCATGTTGAAGGTGATGATGAAGATGTTTGTATGAGAAGAGTCTCACTCACAGCAGACTCTGAGCAGATCCAGCTTCACCACTGAAGATTAGAGGAACAAACATGGAGCTGTTGCTCTTCAGAGACTCACAGCTGAACTCTGCTCTCTGTCTCGGACTCTCAGCTCTGACAGATTGATTCAGAAAGACAAAATGAGACAATAAGAAGATAAAGTGCAGGTGTAGCTCCTCTGATGTACTCACTGTGTTTGAGTGGGCTCTGCTTTGTTTTTAGACTGAGCCTCCTCCTCATCCTCACACATCTCTCCATGTTTCTGTCTGAAAGCTCAAGGACAGGGAAACTAAGAGTCACTAGGTTTAAAAAAGTTGTTACTTACACTGATTGGTAAAGTATACATAGCTCTATATTAAACAATACAAATGTCACATGTACATAATATGTTGAAGCAGTTTTCCGTTCATTCAGACACATCTTTGTTATTTTTTAAGGATATTTTTGGGCTTTATTAGACTGGACACGTCGGCGAGAAAAGGGGTGAACAGCAGGGAGAGACTTTCAGCAAAATGTCAGAGCTGGGACTCGGTCTCTGACTCTCGAGGCTGAGGTTGGAACAGTGGACAATCTGGAGTCTGGACAATCAGTCTCCTCTTACACCGACTGGAACTTTGAGCTACGTTACTATAGTTTGATGTTGAAGTGATTCTTCAGTCTCTGCTTTGAAGGAAGTAAGAACTGCACTCTGCTGTTCTCTGCTAATGATTAACAAATGCTTTTCTTCACTCACATTACGTTTTATTGGCTGTTACACATTCAGTACTTTTTTCCATGTGACACAGATTTAGAAAGACAGGGAAAAACCAGGACTAAAGGAAATTTAATCTGAGCTCAGTCTGAAACAAAAGCTGTTTGTGAATGTTTCTACTTTGTCCCGACGACTAGAGCCAGAGCCGGTCCTTGTGTTGTCGGGGGTTTTATTATTAGAAAGGAAATGTTGAAAGGAAGAGTAAATATGGACCTGCTCCGACAGAAAGTAGAGCAGGTAAATAAACTCCCCGTGTCGCTCATTAAGACAAATGAAGTGAAGTTGGTGAAGTGGGATAAAACCAAAGGTCCACTCACCTCTGCAAACGGAGCTCACGTCAAAATGGAGTCGCTCTGAATAAAACTTGAACCTTTGTACCAGCGTCAGGTGAGAGAAGCCCCGCCCTGTTTGTTTCCAGGAGGTCATGTCATTAATCTGCAGTCTTATCTGAGTCAGAGGTTATAAACTCTATCTTTCTTATTTGTGTCGGAGAAAAGAACAAAGTAAACAACACAAAACAAGCAAATACACAATAAGGTGTTTTATTATTCGTCCACAGACTCATATTGGAAAAATGTAACTTCAAACACCATGTTCTCCAATCCTTTTATTGTTCTCCCATTAGGCCGAGGGGGCGTGGCTTTCCCCAGAGTGTTCAGCGCGGGCAAATCCAGGTATTTATAACGTAGCCCTTCAGTGACGACGTCCGCCATATTAGCATCAGTGAAATTGTTCGAGAGATTCTTATCAGGCCATGCAGGTGTTTCTGAGTCTGTTCCTACAGGTGTGTACCTATGTTCCCCTGGTCCTATGTTCCCCTGGTCCTATGTTCTCCTGGTCCTATGTTCTCCTGCTCCTATGTTCCCTTGTTCCTATGTTCCCTTGTTCCTATGTTCCCCTGGTCCTATGTTCCCTGGTCCTATGTTCCCCTGGTCCTATGTTCCCTTGTTCCTATGTTCCCCTGGTCCTATTTTTCCCTGGTCCTATGTTCCCTGGTCCTATGTTCCCCTGGTCCTATGTTCCCCTGGTCCTATGTTCCCCCTGGTCCTATGTTCCCCTGGTCCTATGTTCCCCTGGTCCTATGTTCCCTTGTTCCTATGTTCCCTGGTCCTATTTTTCCCTGGTCCTATGTTCTCCTGGTCCCATGTTCCACTGGTCCTATGTTCTCCTGGTCCTATGTTCCCTGGTCCTATGTTCCCTTGTTCTATGTTCCCTGGTCCTATGTTCCCCTGGTCCTATGTTCCCCTGGTCCTATGTTCCTTGTTCCTATGTTCCCCTGGTCCTATTTTTCCCTGGTCCTATGTTCCCTGTCCTATGTTCCTTGTTCCTATGTTCCACTGGTCCTATGTTCCCTGGTCCTATGTTCTCCTGGTGTGATTTTATTTTCATATGTGAGTTGGTACATAAACCAATCACACGTCATACACATATCAATCAGCCTAACCCTGACCCTGCCCTATCCCCTGACCTTAAGGATAGTGTTGCTGGAGCCTAATCTTAATCAATAGAAGTGGGGGAACATAGGGCTGACCCCGTTCCTTCAAATGCGTAAACGGCATCATATGTAAATACATGGTCTGGAACGGTGAAGCCAGTGCTCACTATTGCCAGGTAAGAATCCACTCCACTTTATTTATAGAGCACCTTTAACCTCATTAAAAATGAAATGTTTTGTTTTTAGCCCAAACTCATTTATAGCTGTCACAATCCATCCTGCACACCTGAATTGTCCAAGCAGATGAATTAGTATGCACGTTTCATGCCCATGTAAAGCTTTGAGCAGTGGCAAAGTGAATAAATTGTACTGATTTAGATTCTACTTCATCTTCTATCGCTCAATCAAACTTTGGGTGAAGACAATGCAACAAGATCTGTTTTTTGCTGCGTTTACGACACACTCTCTGGTGGCAAAAATACATTTTACTTTAACAGAAAGTCAGGTACCTCAGCTTTAACTAAGCGCATTTTCTCCAGTTCAGCTTTACCCAAATCTAAAAGCTTCTTGACTGGAGAGCCTCCAGACTATACGCCAGTGTGAATTTGTGTTGCGCTTTTGACGCTTTGTCTTGGGCCTGTTTTTGTCATTTAATGAACTGCTTTTTTTGTCCCTTTATTGTCTCTTTTTTGCTGTGTTCTCATCGCGGTTTTGTTGCATTTTCATAATTCTTTTGTTGTGTTTTTGTCTCTTTTTGTTTGCAGCCTATGGGCCAGGGCCTCATTTAAAGCCTGAAAATCTGTTGTATGTTTGGGTAAAACACGACTTACAGGTGGTGGACGGCAGGGAACTGGTTAAACAACAGAAACGTTTCCAAAGTGCTGCACAAAAGAAAAAAAACAATATAACGACTGAGCTCCTCCACTGTAAGTATATAAAACATTAAATATCAAAACACTAAAACAATAAACCATAAAACTATGAATACAAATAAAACAGATTGAAAACAAGAACAGTAAAACAAAGTAAAGACACAGAGGAGCACACGACTCCCGCGGTGTTAAAAGCCAGAGAATAAAAGATTTCAAACACTGCACTGTGTGGGCTGTTGGGACGTGGAGGGGCAGAGCGTTCCACAGCTGAGAAGGCCCTGTCCCTCTGCTTTTACGCTTCGTCTGAGGAACCACGAGCTGGAGCTGAACCTCAGACCTCAGAGCGCTGGAGAGTCAATGTGGATGAGCTTTGTGATGTACTGAGAGGCCAGCCCATTTAAAAGCTTTCAAAACAAACAATAACATCTTTAAATGGATTCTAAAATGAACAGGGAGCCAGTGCAAAGACGTGAGGATTGGGGTGATGCGTTCATGGTTTTTTTTTGTCCTCTGTTAAAAGTGGTGCTTCAGCGTTCTGGACTAACTGCAAACGAGAGAGAGCTTTATGTCTGATGTCTGACAAGTTTAAAATCACTGTCTATGGTGACGCCTCTGGTTATTTCTCATGAACAGACCATATAACCCCGCCCCCATCTAATAAAGGCACCTCCCACTTTCTACTGTCCCCTGTGCAATAAGCTCCAGAGGAAAATCAGGAAACAGGATTATTTTAGAACAAGACGCTTGAACTGTAGATTAAAGATGAGTCCATATTTAATGACAATACAATACACTATATTACAGTAATATTCATGAAGCTTATTAAAGATAGTGCACACAGGATTAGTTTGGAATATTTCATAAGCGTTACAGATATAGAGTAAACATGTACAAATCAAACATGGATTTGAAGATTTGAATGTTGATTTGTTCACAATAATAAAAGTATCTTACAAAAGTCAAAGTTGTTTATATCAACGGAGACACTTTTTTATTTGTTAATGTGCAGTAAGAAAGTCCACAGAGCCCCGTGCTTTGGGTTGCCAGATCCTATGGCTTTAACCAGTCTGCAATAAACTTCAACATATGAGCAGTAAAGGCAACAGTGATAATATTTATGTTTGTCGAGCCATTTTAAAACAGTACGTGTGCATGCACTATGTCTTAACCTCTTAACCCCCACCTGAACCCAGCACTTTTCTACAATTTGGCTTTACCCCAATCTAAAAGCTTCTTGAAAAAAAGTGGCCAAATGTGATGAAACCCCAAATAAAAAAATGAAGTGAATAAAATGTCCAAAAAGTGACGACAGCACGAGGAAAAGATCCATTTAGATGAGTTTTGTGGGTCTGAGCTTTCAAATGAGGAGTTACACTGGCCTATAGACTGACCTCATGGATTCAGGTAAAGCTGAACTGGGGAAATCTACTCGGTTAAGGTGAGGGTTAAGAGGTTAAAAGAATAGTTCCATGTTTATACCAACTGTATGACTACGATCTATGTCCCTCTGCTGCCCCCATGTGGGTGGGTGAGGAATTGCATGTACACTTGGTTTAAAAAGTTAAAGCTGAACTCTTATTGCAATATGAAACTTATTATTCTTACTGGATATAAGTCATTCAATCCATGCAAAATGATGACATGAAGTTTAAAAAGAAAGAGCACAAGTATCTTTTTGACACAAACATTAGCCACACATGACTAAAGTGTGAGATCTTTGTTCCTAAAATGAAAACGAGGAACACAGTCTAAACTCAGTCCTCTCCCAGTGCCGCCTGCTTTACGCTCATTACACACTTTGCTTCGGCCGTCACACTGAGGCCACTGTGACTGACTGGCATTGAGCACAATTTGAGAACGATGATGAGGAAGAGGAGTAAAAGAAACATGTGCCAACGTGGCCAGAGATCAGGGCAGACTTCAGTCTCTCGGCTCAATCATCAGACAAAACGTAAAACAATCATCAGCAAATATGAGTTGAGAAATGTAGCAGCCTGTAGTGTTCTCTGGAGCCGGTCACAGCGGAGAGTGAACCGTGTCGGGCCCTGAGAACTTCAGGGAGGGGTCTCCTGGTGGCTCCCAGAGTCAGGACTAAACACGCTGAGGCTAAAGCTAAAATCTGGAACAGTCTTCACGAGGATGTGAGACAGGCCTCAACTCTGACAATGTTCAAATCCAGGCTGAAAACAGTTCTTTTTACCCGTGTGTTTGACACTGAAAGTATTTGATCTGCTCTTTACTGTCATTCATTCAGTCTTACATTGATGTTTAAGGATTGATTTGATCTTTCTTTTCTAATTGTCTATAACTGAAGCAATTTGAGTTGCCTTGAGTATGAATTGTGCTACAAAAAAACTTCCCTTGTAGTTGCTCTGTCTGTCCACCAGATGGGGCCTTATACTTTCCATCTGTGGAGCTTGGTTTTATGCAGAGTTTGAAATTAAACTGACGTTTGTTTAGGAGTTTGTCTGAGTGCTGTTCACAGACTCCGACACTAAACCAGGACTGAACTAGAACTGGAGTCGACTCAAAAGAACTTGTAAAGCACTTTGGTGAACTAGGATTGTTTTTCAAATAAATACAGTAAATGAATCTGATTGGTTAAAGAACAGGACTTTTCTTCAGCTCTTGATCTAAAATGTAGTGTCTAACGATGGTAAGACACTGTCGGAGCCAGAATGGAAGCAGAATGTCTCAGTGTAGTTTCAGAGCTGTTGTCCAGGTCAGTGAGAGGACACAGTAAATGTCAGGTGTGGACAGGGCTGAGTCTGGTCCATGTGCTCCCTCTGTCCAGGATCAACACTCAGGACAATGGTTGGTTATAAGTCCCAGCTGAAAAGAGACGACACAGACAGTTATTAGACACAGAGGGAAGAGAAACAGTCATTAGTCATTTAGCAGCAACAGAAAGTGCACTTCAGTGTGTAATAGTCTGGTGTTTGGAAGGATGGTTTAAGAAAATGAAATGTAGCCTGTTTGATTACATTTTTCAACATGTTCCAGTGATTTGTGACCATCACATCAGTCCCAGGTCGACGTGCTGTTTTACAAATCCTGTAATAATGGGAGTAAGGACTGAGGAAGCTGCAGTGACCAATCAGAGCAGACTGGCCTAAACAGAGTCCAACAGTCCTTATGTTTGTCCAATGGAGCCTGAGACAGGAGGCTGTACTGCAGCATCAGGAGGGGCAGTTTGGGACTGTTTCATGTGGATTCAGCAGAGCCACATTCACTGAGATCAGCCAAACCAGACTCTGCTCTGATCCACTCCTGTTCACTACACTATAGTATATACTCACTGTAGTTCCTCCAGTCGACAGAGAGGACTCTGTTGGAGTTCACGCAGCTCCTGGACGTCTGACTCCTTCAGGTTGTTAAACCACAGACTCAGTTCTTTCAGATGTGAGGGGTTGGACTTCAGAGCTGAGGCCAGAGAAGAACAGCTGGACTCTGACAAACTGCAGTCCCTCAATCTGAATAAAGAATAAATGATGAACAGATGATGAAACTATTTGAATGTATTGATTGTAACAGAGGCTCATATGAGATTGTGCTGACGACCTGATATTTAAGTTTTCATTCAGTGTCAGATTCTGTCTGAGACAAACCTTTCTCTGTTTTCAGACACTTTGCATAAAGCCATATCTTCACTAGTTACAATGATGTGAATTCACCAGATTTCACTTGATTTGAGCCGTTTGGACAAGTTTAAAAGTATTTATTTGAATATAATCTCCTTCTCTCAGGGAGAAGATACAGGGCAGACTCAACAGTAATGACACTTTGCTTCAATATAAAGTAGTTTGTGTACAGTTTGTATAACAGGGTGATTTTAATGTCCCATCAAAGGGGAGCCTGTGTGGAGGCAACAGGTGGTGAACAAAGACAAGTGCCTCATGCCTACAGTGAAGGACAGTGGTGGGACTGTCATGGTCTAGTGAACTTTATGAAGCTCTGGTTAATCAATGAACCACTTTTACATCCTGCTTTTCTTTGTCATGTTGTTAGTGCAATGCAAAAGAAAGAGATTATGCAGCAACTTGTCAGACTTCATCCAAGACGCAGAGCCAGAGCCCTTTCTTAACAAAGCTGTGCTTCTCAATAAGCCGCTACAGAAGCTGTATTCATTTGGATTTCATTCTATTGTTTAAGGTGAGACACTGCAGGTGAACAGGGAAATATTTACATTTAGAGATATACATTTTCACGAGTTACAATGAAGTAAATTCAGTTAAAATAAAGCATTTTTTACATTCAAATGGCCAAAATTTGCCAGATTTTTTAACGACATCATTGAAGTAGGCAAATGGATAGACACAGATTTACAATTATGGTGTTATTTTGTATATATATGTATAGTAAGTAAAAAAAAGAAAATTCAGAGGGGATTATGGATATCTTGCTTAGTTTTTGATCGAGCTCAAATCTGTCAAAATACAAGTACAATCATTTAATATGAAGTCTCTTGTGTGTTTTGTCTGATAAATACAGAGACTTTCTTTTTCTCTGGTGCAGCCTCCTCTTCATCCACAACAGCGTGTGCTTATCTGGATGGACTTGTGTTCATGACTGAGGTAAAGCTGTGGAACATGTCCAGTGTGTGACAGTAAGAGTGAACTGACCTCAGAGTCTCCAGTCGACAGTCTAGATTCTGCAGGAAATCACACAGACGTTCCACTCCAGAGTCCTTCAGGTTTGGGTTATCGCTCAGACTCAGGTGTCTCAGATGTGAGGGGTTGGACTTCAGAGCTGAGGCCAGAGAAGAACAGCTGGACTCTGACAAACTGCAGCTGTTGAGTCTGAATAAAGAATAAATGAAGAACAGATGATGAAACTACTTGCATGTATTAACTCTATGAAGCTCAACTGAACTCTATGAAACTCTGGTGAATTCTATGGCCGAGAGGTTTAAGACAAAGCTAGAAAATCCTGGTGGCAAAACAAAATAGTGACACTTTGGCCCAAATGTGGACATTTTCACTGAGGGGTTTCACTCACTTTTAGTTTGCATTAATGTAATAATGTGATTTATTTGGTGATATACAATAATTAACACAAGACAAAATACTTCAAAAGTTCAGCGTTTGACCAATTGGGTAAATTGATTTAAGGCTATTTTCTCTTTAGTGACGTGAATCAACTTGAATCTGTGGGTGGACCTGGACCTGGAAGATACTTATAAGATTAAATACAGTATTATGGCTCCAATAAGTGAGCAGGACGCAGCGCCTCAGCTGACACTAAATGTCCCCTATACGTTCATGTGGCTCTGCCTCTGTGGAGTTTACACATGTTTTTATAGCAGTCAGGAGACTATGGGGACAGGCTCATGACTAACAATAAACACATTTGTTACACATGTTTGGCAGCAACATGATACAAACGTGTTGTTGTGGTTTTCAAAGCATCCTCGTATCTCTCTCCTGTCTGAGCCTGAGCTGCTGTGTTCACACCAAGCAGCTCACACAGCGCACAGACACACACTAACACATGCAGGAGGAGCAGACAGGTGTGAGACTGGTGTCAGACCGCATTGAAGCAGGACACAAACCAAAGGGATTAGCCTTAATCAATGAACCACTTTTACATCCTGCTTTTCTTTGTCATGTTGTTAGTGCAATGCAAAAGAAAGAGATTATGCAGCAACTTGTCAGACTTCATCCAAGACGCAGAGCCAGAGCCCTTTCTTAACAAAGCTGTGCTTCTCAATAAGCCGCTACAGAAGCTGTATTCATTTGGATTTCATTCTATTGTTTAAGGTGAGACACTGCAGGTGAACAGGCAAATATTTACATTTAGAGATATACATTTTCACCAGTTACAATGAAGTGAACTCACAGTTTTCATAATAAGGCTTTTTTATTTTTTTATTTCTTATTTTTTGCATTTGAATGCAACACAATTGAAATAGGCAAATGGATAGACACTGATTTACAGTTATGGTTTTATTTTGTTTATACAGTGCCAGTACTAATACACCTTGAGCTTTTGCACATTTTGTCATGTTTACAACCCTAAACATAAAGATTTGATTTAGAATTTTTTACTGAAAGTTCACACACAAGTAACAGACAACTGTGAAGTGAAAGCAAAATGATACATGATTCTGTTATTTTTCCAAAAATAGAAAACCGATAAGTCGGGCGTGCATCAGTATTCATACAGCATGACTTAATACTTTGTGGAACCCCCTTTTGCTGCAATAACACCAGCAAGTTTTTTTGGGGTATGACTCTACAAGGTTTGCACATCTAGAGACTGACATTTTAGCCCATTCCTCTTTACAAAACAACTCAAGCTCTGTCAAATTAGAAGGAGAGCGTTTGTGAACAGCAGTTTTCAGGTCTTTCCACAGATTTTCAATAGGATTTAGGTCAGGACTTTGACTGGGCCATTCTAACACATTAATATGTTTGTTTTTAAACCATTCCATTGTAGATTTAGCTTTGTGTTTAGGGTCATTGTCCTGCTGGAAGGTGAATCTCCGCCCCAGCCTCAATTCTCTTGCTGACTCCAGCAGGTTTTCCTCCAAAATGTCTCTGTATTTGGCTCCATCCATCTTCCCAACTATTCATACAATCTTCCCAGTCCCCGCTGAGGAAAAGCAGCCCCATAGCATGATGCTCCCCCCACCATATTTGACACTGGGGATGGTGCACTCAGGACGATGAGCAGTGTTAGGTTTGCTCCATACATAACGTTTTGCATTTGGGCCAAAAAGTTAAATGTTTGTCTCATCTGACCAAAGCTGTTGTAGTGTGTGTTGTCTGTCCTGTCTGTTGCTGCTGTGGGCGTGGCATTGGAATCTGCCTCCTGTTCCCTGGTGGGTATGGCTGCTCCTGCTCCCTGGCTGGCTAATGGGCACACCTGTATTCACTCTACTCATCACATGCAGTATATAAGCACGGGCTCTCCTTCACATCCCTGCCAGATCGTCAATCTACCACGTGAGAAGACTTCTCAGGCCTACTTTTATATTCGCTGTTTTTTGTCTACGAATTTTAAATTAACATTTTTTTCCCTGCTCCTTGTCAGATCTCCGTGCCTGTTCGCCACCAACCTGCCAATACTCACCTGCCCACTCCGGATACCAGTCTCGTCCAGCCCCAGCCCTTACCTACCTGCTCCAGTCCAGCCTCCTCCATTTTGCTTGCTACGAAGAACTACCACCCCAGCCTCGCCCAACCAATCTGCAGCCATTTTCAATATATTGCCTAAATAAATCTTGTACCTACCTTCTCTCCGTCTACTAATTGGGTCCGCCACCATTAGGCCATAACAAAAGCACCTTCTTCCACATGGTAGCTGTGTCCTCCATATGACTGCTAGCAAACTTCAAACGGGATTTCTTATGGCCTCCTTTCATTAATGGCTTTCTTCTTGCCACTCGTCCATGAAGGCCAGATTTGTGTAGAGTACGACTTATAGTTGTCCCATGTACAGATTCCTCCAGCTCAGCGGCAGTACGTCACAGCTCCTCCAGAGTTATCTTGGGGCACTTGGTTACATTTCTGACCAGTGCTCTCCTTGTTCGGTCTGTTAGTTTAGGTCAGGGGTCGGCAACCCATAACATCAAAAGAGCCATTTTGGACCATTTCAAACCAAACAAAAGCCTCAAGGAGCCACAATAGTTTTAACGCTCAAACGTACAAACTTTAATATTAATATTATTGTTGTTTTGTTTGTTTTATGTAATACTTATTTGTGGATTTTTTTTATCAATGTATTAATACCATTGATAATTTCTCTTATCAATTCATTAAAAAATAGCTATAAATTATAATATGCGCTTCTTGTGTTTTTTATTTAAACAGGAGAGATAGTAAATTGACCTATTTTGACATAAACGTCATATCATACAAAGCATTTTTATAAAGGCTATTGTAAAATGGTTATTAAATTAACGGGATTTAAAGCTATTTCAGTGGGGCAGACACTCCTTTCCCTAAAACGTTGGTTTGACTGATTCATCTTGTAACAGCCAGTGTTAACCATGGCGCGCAGAGGAGGAGCTGCACATTAACAGGTTGTTAGTGATTTTCATAACTTTCTTTCCATTTCTCTATTTGTATGAACGAGGGTCGAAGGATATTCTTGTCAGCCCTTCAGCGCCGTAGTTTCTGAATGATACCAAGCACGCAAAAGCACATGTTTCAGCACGTGCGCTTTGTTTTGGTTCATAAAAACGCAGCAGCTGCACGTATAAGTGTATATAAGAGAACATATTTAGATGGACTCATTATAACGTGTAGCGCGGATCCTAAAACACGTTTGGGATGAAGTGCAAGTGGTGCGTGTATCTGCAGCGGCTCCGCGCCTGCAGGTTTATAGTATAAAGAGGCTGCGGCGCAAAGCGGCATCAATAAGAGGCATCGTTAATGAAGGAGTCTCACGGTTCCGATGGATAACTCAATCAGAACCAGTTCTCCTTGTAGATATACTTGTAACTGCTCCAGTGGGACAAAGAGCCACTACAAGGAGGCTGAAGAGCCGCATGCGCTCCGGAGCCGCGGGTTGCCGACCCCTGGTTTAGGTGGACGGCCGTGTCTTGGTAAGTTCGCAGTGGTGCTATACTCTTTCCATTTCTGAATGATGGATTGAACAGTGCTCCGTGAGATGTTCAAATCTTGGGAAATCTTTGTATAACTTAACGCTGCTTTAAACTTCTCCACAGCTTTATCCCTGACCTCTCTGGTGTGCTCCTTGGCCTTCATGATGTTGTTTAGTGACCAATACACTCTGACCATAGCTCTGAGGCCCTCACAGAACAGCTGGAATTATACTGAGAGTAGATTACACACAGGTGGCCTCTATTTAATGGTTAGGGCAAGGTGTGAACATTCTGCAGTCATTAGGAATGTTATAAAGCAATTTAATGCACTCCAAAAATACTATATGAATAGTTATGCACGCCCCACTTTTCACTTTTCTATTTAAAAAAATAATAATAATAATAACAGAATCATGTATCATTTTGCTTTCACTTCACAGTTGTCTGTTACTTGTGTGTGAACTTTCAGTAAAAAATTCAAAATAAAATCTTTATATTTATGGTTGTAAACATGACAAAATGTGCAAAAGTTCAAGGTGTATTAGTACTTTCGAGAGGCACTGTATATTAGTAAGAAAATTAATTCAGAGGGGATTATGGATATCTTGTTTAGTTTTTGAATAAGCTCACATCTGTCCAAATTCAAATTGTTCCTTGTTTTTTGGGGTTCAAAGCTCAATAAACCTGGTGGGAATTTGATTCCCCTGAAAAAAATGGTGCCAAATATACACAGGTATATCATGGACTGTATGATATATTATTGTTTCTGTACAATCATTTAATATGAAGTCTCTTGTGTGTTTTGTCTGATAAATACAGACTTTCTTTTTCTCTGGTGCAGCCTCCTCTTCATCCACAACAGCGTGCGCTTATTTTTATTTTTTTTATTTTTTTATTTTAGTTTATTTATTTAAAAGGGACCATGTACAATTATAACATAAATGTTGCCATTTGATGCATTGTACCAGAGTTAGCCTGAGGCTAATTTACATCTGCAGTCCCTGGCAGGGAACGGACAACCCATAACAGAAAAAAGACAAGATTCACAAGACAAGGGGTTGACCAAGAAAGACAAACCACATACAACATTACAGATTCATTATCTGGATGGACTTGTGTTCATGACTGAGGTAAAGCTGTGGAACATGTCCAGTGTGTGACAGTAAGAGTGAACTGACCTCAGAGTCTCCAGTCGACAGTCTAGATTCTGCAGGAAATCACACAGACGTTCCACTCCAGAGTCCTTCAGGTTTGGGTTATTGTCCAGACTCAGTTCTCTCAGATGTGAGGGGTTGGACTTCAGAGCTGAGGCCAGAGAAGAACAGCTGAACTCTGACAAACTGCAGCTGTTGAGTCTGAATAAAGAATAAATGATGAACAGATGATGAAACTACTTGAATGTATTAACTCTATGAAGCTCTAGTGAACTCTATGAAACTGGTGAATTCTATGGCCGAGAGGTTTAAGACAAAGCTAGAAAATCCTGGTGGCAAAACAAAATAGTGACATTTTGGCCCAAATGTGGACATTTTCACTGAGGGGTTTCACTCACTTTTAGTTCGCATTAATGTAATAATGTGATTTATTTGGTGATATACAATAATTAACACAAGATAAAATACTTCAAAAGTTCAGCTTTTGACCAATTGGGTAAATTGATTTAAGGCTATTTTCTCTTTAGTGACGTGAATCAACTTGAATCTGTGGGTGGACCTGGACCTGGAAGATACTTATAAGATTAAATACAGTATTATGGCTCCAATAAGTGAGCAGGACGCAGCGCCTCAGCTGACACTAAATGTCCCCTATACGTTCATGTGGCTCTGCCTCTGTGGAGTTTACACATGTTTTTATAGCAGTCAGGAGACTATGGGGACAGGCTCATGACTAACAATAAACACATTTGTTACACATGTTTGGCAGCAACATGATACAAACGTGTTGTTGTGGTTTTCAAAGCATCCTCGTATCTCTCTCCTGTCTGAGCCTGAGCTGCTGTGTTCACACCAAGCAGCTCACACAGCGCACAGACACACACTAACACATGCAGGAGGAGCAGACAGGTGTGAGACTGGTGTCAGACCGCATTGAAGCAGGACACAAACCAAAGGGATTAGCCTTAATCAATGAACCACTTTTACATCCTGCTTTTCTTTGACATGTTGTTAGTGCAATGCAAAAGAAAGAGATTATGCAGCAACTTGTCAGACTTCATCCAAGACGCAGAGCCAGAGCCCTTTCTTAACAAAGCTGAGCTTCTCAATAAGCCGCTACAGAAGCTGTATTCATTTGGATTTCATTCTATTGTTTAAGGTGAATCACTGCAGGTGAACAGGGAAATATTTAAATTTAGAGATATACATTTTCACGAGTTACAATGACGTGAACACAGTTTTCATATAAACAAGGCTTTTTTTTTCTTCTTTTTTTTTGCATTTGAATGGGATTTTAGCAACACAATTGAAGTAGGCAAATGGATAGTGTGGAAATATTTCTATACATATTTTTTATCATACTAGGCTTTAGTGATTATATATAGAACTGTGTTGAGGTAATCTGTACTTTAAGGTTCATTTGAAACTGGGGTTTGAAGCCTGACTTTACAACTGAGTGGACATTTTCCATTTTTACTGCCTCATTGTTCTTGTCTTTACTGTTGTAGCCACTGGGGGGCAGTGTGTTAGAAGGGAGGTTTTGAGAAGACGTCTGAACAATGCCATGGAGTCAGATTGTGCAGAGGAAGTAACAAGAACATTTCAAGAGCACTCATTGGTTCTTCAACAAGGACACGCCTACTCCTCCCTGTTCTTTTGGGTTGCGGAAGGTGTTCTCTTCCCCGCTGGGCCACCAACATGCTGTTAGGGAGATGTAGCGCTGAGCTAACTTGTGTTTTAGATTGTATTATGAGGGAATAAAACCATGATTGATTTTAATCGATCCAGCCTCTGTCTTTTGTCCATATAGTAAAGAATACGCCGACAATCTGGTGACCCCGACGTGATATGGAAGTGGACGAGGAGGTCTCGTGGAAAAGGGCTCGTGAGAACAAATAAACACGCCACTTTTTTTTTCTTTTGCCCAAAAAAACATCATGTGCACTCGCCGGCTTCTTTTAAAAGGTAAGGACAAAAACCTGTTTATAACAAATTTGTCCATATTGGCTATGATAATTTTTTTTTTTTTAAAGATGTGAAAAACGCGCTTAAAGCCCGTAGTTGTTTACTGAAGTTAAACCGAGCGTTAAGACGCTCTGACCGCGCTTCAGCCATTGAAGAAAATGTTAAAGCCTCAGTGTGTTGGTAGCCATCCTGGAAATACCCCTTGACTGAAAAATACCTGCTGTTTAAGACAACTAGTCTCCCTCTTTGTTATTAACATGTCCTGTGAATCTTTAACTATATCTCCATGGTCTATGCAAAATCTCCCCAATATATTAGTCTATTTCCAGCTCAGTTTTGTGCCGGTAGCAAGTGGCTAGGCTGGGTTAGCTTTCGTTGGCTAGGTTAGCGCCGGTTAGTTTGTTGCGATCGCCTACAGCTCATTTTTGATAAAAAGGTGTGTAGTAAACCATAAATGTGTCGGGCCCAGCTCAGTGGGTGACCATCGTGAAGGCTGTTCTGTGTAGTTAAGGGCTTTATTGACGTTGTTGGTGCATGGTACTTGTTTTCATGGGGTCAATGCGAGCTATCTGTTTGCTGCTAAGCGGCTAGGCAGCTAGCTCTTGGAGTAAACAATACCCCAGTCCGAATGCCCCACATTAGCTTTAGCTTTAGCATTAGCTTTCTCCGGTGGTAATGCTATCAGGGCATCAAAACACATTCCCAGCATAGATTCAGCCACTGAAATACGTTTTCTTGTCGCCACTTTTAATCCTGGGTGTTTAGGTTAAAGAAACACTGATGTGTGTCTTTGTGGCTGCTGGCTGCTCTGTTTTACGACCACAATGCTGGAGGCCGCCATTGCTGTAGTACCTCCATATAGCCACTATTCTCCCATTGAAAAGCATTGGAGTTTAGACACACTAAAAACCATTTTAACGCCTGGTTTCTATTTTTAAACACTTTCTACGGATACATATTCCTTCTGAGATAACGCCGGGTTAGTCACAATTAAAGAAACCAGGCTGGTTTTTGAAATATTTATTTTTTTGCCATGACTTGTTTACATCTGCCCCAGATGGTGGCTTAGTTACAACGTGCGTCACTGTTGGAGAAAGCTCCTGATTGGTCGATGCTCGCGAATTTCTCCCCCATGTATTTTCAATCTAAATGTGGAGTATGTTATGTATCATCAAACACTTTGATACAGAGTAATGTTATATGGTTTGTAATGGTGATGATGAATAACGATAATGCCAACATGGTAATGAATTCGGTATGGCAAACAGAAATAATACACTGGTTGTAGCGTGTGACATACTGTGAATGTTGACCTGGTATAATGCAGTATGGCATCTGTTGAAATGTAACCAACTCGGTTGATAGTTGTATTGTAAGATGGTAAGAAATATGCAGTGTTGTTAGTTGTTGTTGTTTGGGTCTATGAACAGGGGTGGGAGTCAATAAGCTTGTCTTCTTCCCACTCCTTTTCGAGTTAGAATGTATATTATTTTTCTTTTTTGTTTTTTCTTTTATTGTGTATATATATTTTTCTGTTTTTTCTTGGATTTTGTGCCTTAGCTCGAAATAAAAACTCAATTAAAAAAAATAAAAAAAATCTATACCTGATGATTTGGAGGCTTTTGGTCTGAACACGGTATAATCTTGCTAGAGCAATTAAAACACAATTTATCTAATCTTGGTGGCCAGCGAGGGTAGGCTGTAGGGTGAGAATTGTCTTGTTGTGTTTGTTGACTGTTGATTGTTGGTGATATATAAAGGAAAATATTAAAAAAATAAAAATCATAATAAAAAAAATAACATTAGAAAATGATATAAAGAGAAGATAAACGTGGGCGCACCGAGTCGCCCATAAGGGGACTGACTCTTATGACTGACTTAAAGGACTGACTCTAAAGACTGACTTTTTAGGCTTTGGGATTATGATTGACTATTAATCTCGGTAAACAGTTTGGTGGAAACGTCCGTACATGGGTGCGCCAGAGGGCGATCCTAAAACCCACACCGTAGACTGGTAGGATTGAGTAGACGTACTCACACGTTTTCTTGGTTATATGTCGGGAAGGTTGCGGACCTCAAAAAACCAATGTAAATAAAAGGAGACTAAAAAGAGAATTATAAAATAACAAAGACAAAAAATAGAGAGAGAATAAAGAGAAAATGAGAGAATAAAGTGAAAATAAAGAGATATTGTTCTGGCCAGATGTTTGTGCACATGGTGACGGGGTATTGTGAAATTGTTGCGTCTTGTTGTTGTCATATAATGTTTTTATTGTGGAGTGAGAAATAGTGAAAATGGATGGTGAATTTGAGCATGAGTGTGATGGAGTGTTATGCAAACAAAAGGAGTTGAATGTGGGAGACGGTCAAACGAAATTAAGAAAATAAGAGAAAGTTCCTGTCTCAGAGGCATCTAAGCATGTTAAGTGCCTTGCTCGTGGGTAGCTAAGCCCAGAGATGTTACCCGTGTATGAATGTTGCGTGGACACTGTGTTTGCATTAGAAAACTAAGAAAGTTGTATTTGCTGTGTCTGCATTTGTGTGGACTGAGGAGAAAAAAGAGAAATGATGAAAAACAGGAAGTCATGCGGAATACATTGGGGGGACTGGCCAATCCGCCTCTTTGTACCCAGACATCCATGTAGGAGGAGTAGCGGAGAAAATTGCTCTGCCCCCTCCTTAGAAAAGAAAAAAAAGAAAAAGAAAACCCTCAATGTACAAGAACCAAGTTATTTTTAGAATGACATTTCCATTAGTGGCAGCGCTATGTCTCCACAGCATAAATTAGCTATTTTGAAATATCCAAAACTAACTAACCTCAAATCACTTCCGCCATACCACCCACGTCTTGACCCGCTACACTGTATATTTTGTTATGACAGAAATCAAGATTTGGTATATAGAGAAGCTTTAGAGGCTATCCTTAGCGGACATGAATGGTCCCTTACATAACAAAATTGTATGTAGGTAAACAAGGTGTGACTGCAAATTGTTTGTTTACACCTGCATAAGAACAATAGTATGAAATGTCTTATTTTTATATCTCACTTGCTCTCTCTCCTGGACACAAGGCTAAAGAATTAGGCCCCATGACCAAAGCTTTGAGTGGCACAAAAGATTGGTAAAAAACTAAAAATAAATAAGGGAAGTTTCTAAATGTCCTGTACTCTCTATCCATGTCTGCCTACTCTATAGATATTAATGCTATAATCATATCCGTTTTGGAACATCAATTCATTCCACGACACCATGGTAGGGAATTATGTGATTATGAACTAACTGAAAAATATCTTTAAAATGTACCAGATAAAGTATGGTCCTTAGGACCTAATGATGCTGGTTTATTTACTAAAATGTAATCAATTATCTTTGAGTTATACATACAAAATACAAAAACAAATATATAATACAAAATTAAACCTGACGCTTTAGAGGGCATTGATGTTACGTTGATAGGACTGTGGAATGCTGGAGTGTTAGAACTCTATAGCTATAAATTGGAATATATAAAACTAAATTGTCTAAAATTATGTCTTAAACTGGAATGAATTGGGTTTTGGCCCTTCCTCTTGCTCTGCTCTCGGTGCCAATCCGTGAACAGATCAACGGGTTACTCTTATGAACTTCATACTGGCCGTTTTGATGCCTGGATCAGGCTCCTCTTTGCTCCCACGAGATCCAGTGGACACTGATATATGTATATGGTATAAGCCGTATTGGGACCATCTCCACTCATTAGTTGCTAGTCTATTCACTCAGGTCTGAAGTGACTGCTGTCCCACTCTGGGAGCTGATGAGAGTGCTCCTTCCCAAGTCTGTCTGACGGTTCTCCCATGCTGTCAAGTTCGCATGCTGATGAGTGGTACCACACCTCTCACCTGTTGACCCAGTACAACCACCTTAAACCTCTCTAGACAGACCCTATCATTTATTATTGTGTTCATTACATTTCTTTGTGTTGCTATATATTGTGTTAGTTTCTACAGGTGCCGAAGGTATTCATCTCCAGTGAACTTTGAGTTGGTTTGCTGTGTTCCCTGTACAAGGACAGAGATCTCACCTGTAGTGAAGACACGTTTACATGACTCTTTCTTGGACTGAGTTTTCCTCAGTCCAAAAAGGGGGTGTTAATTATATGGGACAATTATAATTTGGCTTATTTTGGCATGGGAACGAACTGAGGCAAATACAAATACACCTAAAAGACAAACAAAAAGCAAAAAGTGACAAATTGACAAATTTTATGGCCAACTACGAAATATGAGATGGGTTTCAGATATGTATGGATTATCTGGATGGACTTGTGTTCATGACTGAGGTAAAGCTGTGGAACATGTCCAGTGTGTGACAGTAAGAGTGAACTGACCCCAGAGTATACAGTCGACAGTCTAGATTCTGCAGGAAATCACACAGACGTTCCACTCCAGAGTCCTTCAGGTTTGAGTTATCGCTCAGACTCAGGTGTCTCAGATGTGAGGGGTTGGACTTCAGAGCTGAGGCCAGAGAAGAACAGCTGGACTCTGACAAACAGCAGTTCTCCAATCTGAATAAAGAATAAATGATGAACAGATGATGAAACTATTTGAATGTATTAACTCTATGAAGCTCTAGTGAACTCTAGTGAACTCTATGAAGCTCTAGTGAACTCTAGTGAACTCTATGAAGCTCTAGTGAACTCTATGAAGCTCTAGTGAAGCTAGAAAATCCTGGTGGCAAAACAAAATAGTGACACTTTGGCCCAAATGTGGACATTTTCACTGAGGGGTTTCACTCACTTTTAGTTCCACCAGTGTTTGTGTGAATGTCTGTGTGTTGAGATACTTTGATGGACATTAAAATCACACTGTTATACAAGCTGAACATGGACGACTCTATATTGCAAAGTGTTGTTTGTGATTATTGAGCTTCAAAATAATTACAATGTTTCTGATTTGCTGATTATGATTATTAAAATGACAGTGTTTCATCTGGACAGTTCAAACCTTTGTTCTGAATTAAAGTCATTCTTACCAGGACTGGGCGTTATGGACTATAATTTATATCATGGTATAAAACAGAAATATTGTGATAATGTAATAATGTGATTTATTTGGTGATATACAGTAATTAACACAAGACAAAATACTTCAAAAGTTCAGCTTTTGACCAATTGGGTAAATTGATTTAAGGCTATTTTCTCTTTAGTGACGTGAATCAACTTGAATCTGTGGGTGGACCTGGACCTGGAAGATACTTATAAGATTAAATACAGTATTATGGCTCCAATAAGTGAGCAGGACGCAGCGCCTCAGCTGACACTAAATGTCCCCTATACGTTCATGTGGCTCTGCCTCTGTGGAGTTTACACATGTTTTTATAGCAGTCAGGAGACTATGGGGACAGGCTCATGACTAACAATAAACACATTTGTTACACATGTTTGGCAGCAACATGATACAAACGTGTTGTTGTGGTTTTCAAAGCATCCTCGTATCTCTCTCCTGTCTGAGCCTGAGCTGCTGTGTTCACACCAAGCAGCTCACACAGCGCACAGACACACACTAACACATTTGGATTTCATTGTATTGTTTAAGGTGAGACACTGCAGGTGAACAGGGAAATATTTAAATTTAGAGATATACATTTTCACGAGTTACAATGAAGTAAACTCACAGTTTTCAAGTTTATAAGGGTTTTTTTTGCATTTGAATGGGTTTTTAGCAACAAAATTGAAGTAGGCAAATGGATAGACACAGATTCACAGTCATGGATTTATTTTGTTGATATACAGTGGTATGCAAAATTTTGGGCACCCCTGTAAATTTAGATTTTCTTGTATAAATCATTGGTTGTCTGGATAAGAAATTTCAGTTACATACATCATATAGGCAGTGGTTAAAGTGGGATTTGGGAGGTGGGGGAATTCTAACCTTTAACAAGCAGTAGGATACACACTACATTTTATATTTGTATGTACTGACTTGTTGTCATTGGTTCTGAGCAGTACAGTATTCATACGGCACAATACAAGATATTTGATACTGTATTTATTATTTTATTTTCCAATATTTTTTAAGGCCTTGAATTATTTTTAGATATCCTTTAGCAGGTTTTAACAATCATAAATGATTAAGGGTCTATGTGATGTAGCACCCGTACAACCACTCTATATAGGACTTACCCGAGAATGATGGGTGCTTGGGTTCGGTTTACTCACAGGTGGATACCAAAAAGGTTCACCTATTTAAGTGAATGTTGTCAAACAATACCAAACTAATAACTAGCCTATTTAAAATAATGAGACCCAGAGCGAGAGTAACATTTAGGCAAACATTCAAAAAGCCATATTTAATAAACTAATTAATTAATTTTACAATTGGACAAAAAAAAGAAAAAAATGTAAAATAGCCTTAAACCTAAGGTACATTTAAGCCTAAAACTAATTTGCTACAATCTAAATGTTCCCTTGAGTTACTGGCCCCTTTAAACCCTGTAGGTAAAACCTTTAAATCCAAATCCCCTTAGCTTGTCCCCAAGTGACAGCACCAACAAACGTTACAAAGGAAAAATGGAACACTGACAAAAAAAAAACGTGAACTGTCTCACGCGCGCACACTTAAACAAACGGTCTAAACTGTACTTTAACGGTGGTGGGCCCACTCACACACACACACAGTACTCACGGCTCCGGAGCATCTTGACCTAAGTCAAACCACCTTCGTTGCAGGCCTGTTTTACTTGTGCTAACCGCACAGCGGGTCGAACCCTCTCATAGGTTTGGATGCTTGAGTGCGTGGCAACGGAAAGGTCTCCGTGGTCCGGTAGCTTGAGTGCGTGGCAATAAAACGATTTCCGTGGTCCGGTGGCTTTAGTGCGTTGAAGTGGAGCGGTAACGGTAGCTCAACGTCAGCCCGCGGTTGCTTCTGCCTCGCTAACGTCCGTCCACACAACAGTCCCCTTGGCTCCTCCGGTCCCACGATCGATCCTAGCTCACGAAACCGTTCCTGCAAGGTGAAGGCGACTCACACGCGTTTAACGAGCCTCCCGCTCCGGGTTGTCACGGTCCGTGAACTCCGTTAACGTCCACTGCTCCGGGAGAAAACACATCCAGCTGCTCCGCTCAGGCCCAGGCGCAAAGACAATCTCCTGGAACTTTTTTTTTTCGAACCCCTCCCTCGAGTTTAAGAACACACCCCCTTCACGAAACAACAGCCAATCACTATCGACTATTAAATGTATAGCTAGAACTGACCAATGAAATGGCTGACCATACAGCACGAAAAAACTAAAACAAAAACAGTTGTCTCCCGTTCCCATAGCAATAATATGAAATTAATTAAAAGGACACGAAACAACATAACTTGCTTAAACTTACAGTTTAATCTGAACCTAAAGTGACCTATATTTAAATCACTAAGAATATTAATGATCCACTATCATATAATAATGAATATTAGGACAATCACTATAGAAAAAGTAATTAATAAACTACTAGTTTAGCGATTAAAGATGTGTTAAGGATTTATATTAACCCCTAATGTTCTGGTAATGCCCTAATATTCCACCGGGCTACACCCTCCCCCTTCTAAAAGGTTTTGATGTCCTCATCAAAAGGACTTACAGGACTGTAACAGCCCGAAGCTTAAGGGAAAAGGTCGAATTAGAACAAGTGAAACACAACGCCATGGGGTGGCACCAGAGGGTTTGACAGGGGCTTCGCCTGGAGTCTCTGTAGATTCCACTTCCCACCAACACTCCGTGGCTTAGGACAGTAACTGGATGCTCACAGGGTTTACCAAGTTCATCATAGCTCAGCTTGACCACTGGACGAGTGACTCTCTTTGAACGTTCCACTTGCTGAATTTCCACTTCATTGCTTTGACTTGAGTTGTGCTCTGCTCCCCCTTCTAAACCGTTGACTTCTGGATCAGCGTTGGGAGGCAGGCTTGGAATCTCACTGACAACTGACTCTGCATCAGCCTCATCCTGAGCTTGTCTTGACATGTCATTGACTGGTTGAGATTGGCTTATTGACAGCTCTGGGTGTGTCTGGAGCTTGTCCCAGTTGATTTCCCAGTGTCTTGTCCACTGTGCCTCCTCATACTCAGACTCAGGGGACATGTCTTCTTCGTGGTTGTTTGACTGTAGCTGTTCTTTTGACTTTTGTTGTGATCTTGTTACATGTCTTTGTGGTGGCTGCTCTTCACCATCGTCCACAGGGAGTCTCACGAGGTAACCGATGGGTAGGAGATGATTACGATGGATGGTCTTCTCCACTCCCATACCTCTCTCTGGCTTGATCTTGTAGACTGGTACGTTTGGCAGTTTCTCCACCACAACATATGGTAAGGGTCTCCATTTACATTTCAGCTTGTGTTTGCCTTGAACTCCGAAGTTTCTCAGCAGAACTCTGTCACCTTTGTCCAGCACTTGTTCTTTGACGTGCTTGTCATGTGCTTTCTTGTTTCTTTGGTGGTTCTTGTCTGAGGTCTCCGTAGCTAGAGTGTAGGCTCTTTGGAGGTCTCTCTTGAGTTGTATTACATACTGATGGTAGGACTTGGTCTTTGGACTTGTATCGGCCACGCCAAAACAAATGTCAACTGGTAGACGAGCTTCTCTGCCGAACATTAACAGATAGGGCGAGTAACCAGTAGCTTCATTCTGTGAACAATTGTAGGCGTGAACCAGTTGACTGATCTTTTGACTCCACTTTTGCTTCTGCTTTGGATCAAGAGTGCCCAGCATCGACAAAAGCGTACGGTTGAATCTTTCTGGTTGAGGATCCCCCTGCGGATGGTAAGGAGATGTTCTTGATTTTCGAATGCCTAACATCTTCAGGAGATCTTGGATCAACTTGCTTTCAAAATCACGCCCCTGGTCTGAATGTATGCGAGCGGGAAGGCCATAGTGCACAAAGTACCGCTCACACAGGATCTTGGCTACAGTGATTGCTTTCTGATCTTTGGCTGGAAAAGCTTGAGCATAACGGGTAAAATGGTCCGTCACAACAAGGATGTTGGCATAACCTTGAGAGTCTGGTTCAAGGGACAGGAAGTCGATACACACAAGGTCTAGAGGGCCTTGGCTGGTTATCTGGTTCAATGGAGCGGCTTTTTGGGGCAGGGCTTTGCGGGTGATGCACTGGCCACAACTTTTGACATACTGCTCCACTTCAGCTCCCATCTTCGGCCAGTAAAATCGGTCTCTGATTAGTTCGAGTGTCTTTTCTATGCCCAGGTGACCAGACTCGTCATGTAGGGATTTCAAGACCATGGTGACATACTCTTTGGGTAGAACTAGCTGCTGCACTTCAGACCCTTTTCTTTGAACATTTCTGTAGAGCAGGTTTTCTCTGACGACAAGCTTGCTTACTTCTTTGTTGAGCAGTGTTGAAGTCGGGTTGTCAGAAGAGGCAAATGGTGGACCACCACTCAGTGACTGTTTGACTGGAGCAATAGTGGGGTCACGATCTTGGGCTTGGACGAGGTCTTTACGACTGAGCTGCGTTAATGAACCAAGATCCAGCCGAACTGGGTAGGCGAAGGACTCAGGAATGGCCTTCGGGGACACTCCGAGTGACTCTGCGACGGTTGTGGACTCTTTGTGGGTTTCTCTGCACTTGATTTGTTTGCAGAGAGCTTTGACACAGTCCGGAGATACACTTTGCCACTCTTCATTGGTATCGGAAACAGGGTTGCGAGAGAGTGAATCAGCGTCTATATTGCTGCTGCCTGGTCTATACTGCAGGGTGAAGTTGTAGGTAGACAGGGCGGAGAGCCAGCGATGACCCGTTGCGTTGAGTTTGGCGGTCGTGAGAATGTATGTGAGTGGATTGTTGTCTGTTCTCACAGTAAACTGAGCTCCATATAAATAGTCGTGGAACTTGTCAACCACAGCCCACTTGAGTGCCAAAAACTCGAGCTGGTGCACTGGATAGTTCTTTTCAGAGGTACTCAGCTTGCGGCTGGCGAAGGCGACTGGTCTTAACCCTTCTGGGTACTCTTGATTGAGAACTGCGCCCAGGCCTTGATAACTTGCATCGATGTGAAGTATGTAGGGCTTGGTCGGGTCAGCGAACGCCAGCACAGGTGCGGTTGTGAGGCAGTGGATGATCTTTTGGAAGGCCTCTGAGCAGGACTTGTCCCACCGGTCACCGAAGGGCTCTTTCTTTTTGTAATAGATCTTGTCTGGTGAAGGATTGGATTTTTTATTCTTTTGCGTGGGAGGATAACCTTTGCACAGCTCGGTTAGCGAACGCACGATGATGGAGTAGTTCTTTATAAATCTGCGGTAATAGCCACAGAACCCCAGGAAAGACTGCAGAGATGTGAGGTCTGTAGGCTGCTTCCACTTGGTCACAGATTCCACTTTGGCTGGGTCTGTGGCGATGCCATGCTCTGAGACGATGTGCCCAACATGGGTGACTTGAGGGCGACAGAACTGGCACTTATCCAGGGACAGCTTAAGGCCAGCTTCTTCAAGGCGGGTCATGACTTTGAGGAGTCTTTGTTCATGTTCCTCTAAAGTGTTGCCAAACACAATCAGGTCGTCCAGATAAACAATGACCTCGAGCATATGCATGTCACCAACAGCCTTCTCCATCAGTCTCTGGAATGTTGCAGGTGCACCAGTAATTCCCTGCGGCATCCGCTCAAACTGGAAGAAACCCAGAGGACATATGAATGCTGTTTTTTCTTTGTCCTCGTCAGCCATCGGGATCTGATAGTAACCGCTGCGCAGATCCAACACCGAAAACCACTTGCTGCCGGACAAACAATCAAGGGCGTCGTCAATGCGAGGCACGGTGTACTGATCTGGAATGGTTCTGCGGTTCAGGGTGCGGTAGTCGACACACATGCGAAGTTGGCCATTCTTTTTACGTGCAAGGACAATCGGTGAAGCATATGGGCTCCTTGATTCCTTTATGATTCCAGCAGCCAACAGACCTTGTAGGTGACGCCGGAGATCATCCAAGTCAGCAGGAGCAATGCGACGAGACCGCTCTCTGAAAGGAGTGTTATCGTTGACACGTATGTGATGCTCTACTCCTTTGGCCAAACCAACATCCCACTCATCTGTGGAGAACACATTGGAATGCTGAGCAAGCTTTGTACTAAGTCGCTCTTTCAACTCGTTGCTGATGGGGGAATCACTCAAATTAAACAAGGAGGGGTCCATAGCTGGAACAGTGTTTGCATTGGAGCTTGGTGTATCTGTCACAACGTCAGCGACATGCAAATGTGCGATCACAGTCCCCATAGGAATGGCAGTTGGCTTTAGAGACTCGTTGCGCAGAAGCACCAGGAACTTGTTAGGGTCTAACATCTTGGAGAACAACACTGTTGGTTGGACTAGAACACTTGGAGGGAGAGCAGGTGAGTGAGCACGTTCAGTGATGAGGATAATGTCTCCAATGTTTTTCTTTTCTTTGACTTTGCAGATGGCAATGTGTTCTGTGCCAGGGGGTATTACAAGAGGACCAGGACCTGTCCACTTTACTTCAGCAACAGGTAAGTTGGGGTCGTCTTTAGAAATCTTTGTGTCAGGAGCAGGTAAGTAGCTTTCTTCGTGCACTTGGACTTTGACTGACTTGACGTTTTCCATGACTTTCTGTGTGGCTTTTGACTGAAAAGGCCGGACACCGCTGACATTGGTGCCGATAAGAACAGGTATTGTCTCGGAACAACGAGGGTCAGGACACACCAGCGCCAGGACAGGAACAGACTTGACTTTGTTAGACTTTGACGTCTTTGGCCATTCCAGCTCAACTTGGATGTAGCCTTTATAGGGGTAACTGTCCTTTGACTCACTTAGGCCCCATATGGATAGACCGGTCACAGGGTTCAGCGGGATGTGTGGCAGGTTTTCCGCGTACCAGCTGTCAAAGATGATGGTAACTTGGGAGCCGCTGTCCATGAGCGCAGTGCAGGGGTTGCCATTTATATTTACTTGGGCAGTAGAAGGAGGTCCGACGAGACCTTCTGGCAAACTGTGGGTCCGAACGTTGGCAGAGCTTCTCTTGACGTTTGCATTGTTATTCTTTGCTCTGGCCTCGTCAGGTCTCTGGTTTTGCTTGGACTTTCTTTGAGCTTGCAGGAGTTTCTGTATTACTTTGGGATAGTTCTCAGGAACGACGCATTTAGTTGCAACGTGCCCATCTTCACCACACCGGTAACAGAAGAGTCTCGGGGAGTGAAAGTTCTTTGCGGTTGGGGCTTAGACTGAGTTTCTCTTTGTCGGGGCTCAGTGGCTGTACTGTACTTGGGCTTGACTGACATGACTGAGACTTGCTTTCGGAGTTTTACGACTTCTTTCTTTAGAGCTTGTACATTTCGGTCTTCAGAGCTCTCTGTTGTGGCAGTGACAGATGGGAAAAAGTTTTCCAACTGACAACTTGGCATTGGAGAGGACGTAGTGAGCTCACATACTTGAGTTCTGAGTTGGTGTATTTCTGCTTTTAAATCTCTGAGCTCAGTGTCTGAGGTTACCGTGGCACTTTTGGCATAAACAGCTTTGGACGGCTGTAGTCTGCGGCGCGAAGCTTCATGCTCCTCTTCCTGCCGTATCTCATTGAGTAGCTGCAGGAACGTGGGAGGATTGTCACGTCGTTCTCTCAGTCTGAGATTCAGGATCATTAAGTCAGATCTGGTGGCCCCTTTGATGAGCTGGTCGAGGCGAGCGTAATCTGTGTTGTCTGCCTCTATACCACCTTTTTGGACGACTTTATTTAGGACTCGCTCCATGCGCCTCAGAAACTCGGACAGTCTCTCACTTGGGTGTTGGCACAGCATTCTGAAGGTAAAATAGAGTTCTTCACCGCTTTCTGGGGCACCAAACGTATTTTCGAGAATGTCCAGGTATTCAATAGACGTTGCGCTAGGGTCATTGAATCGGACAGCTTGCAGGACCTCTAGTGCAGGACCTTTTACACTTTCCATAATCCTCATCCTCTTTTCTCTTTCAGGGCGTTCACATTCCTCAATCAGGAGTCTGGCTTGATCAACCCAATTTTCCAACTGTTCTTCTCCAGAGGGTGTGGGCGTAACCCCTGAGAAGGTTCGCAGTCTTCTGAATGGGTCACTGCTTGTGGGCTTTTGTGTCTGTTGGAAGATTTCACCAACAGCTTTGATGATAGCCTCAGGAGTGGACGCTTGCAGTGGGGGCAGAAGATTGGAATGAGTTTGTGGCACATTTGGACCATCACCGGTTGACTCATTCTCCGGCGCAGAAGCTCCAAAGATTCTCCATGGCACAGCAGAACCCTCGGGAAATACATCGACAGGAATGGCATTTGTATTGACCTTCTCTCTGCACTCACACAGCACAGTTAGACTTTGAGAATGCGGGTCAAACATCCTTCCTCTCACTTTGACTCTCCCAAGTGCTTTGATAGTCTGCAGTGTTTCTTCAATGGTATTTACTTCAGCTTCTGGAGGAACGTCTTTCAACAGCAGAGCTTTGGCTAGGTCTATGCCTTCTCCAACACACCAGTTCTTCAGCTGAGCCATCTCCCCGGGTTGTGCAGTTACGGTGATCACTTGTCAAGACTAAATTTGATTGGCTTTAAGTGATATAAGCGTTTAAAATGTACAGTGTAAAACTAGGTTTAGTTAGTGCGACTTTAACTTTAAGTAAAGACTAAGGAGGTTTAATGTCTAAACTACGCTTCTCTGGGTCAAACTAAGTTTAGTGCTAGTTTATTACTATTTTAGAGCTAAATTGATCCCAGCGGTGCCTCCATTCTATGTAGCACCCGTACAACCACTCTATATAGGACTTACCCGAGAATGATGGGTGCTTGGGTTCGGTTTACTCACAGGTGGATACCAAAAAGGTTCACCTATTTAAGTGAATGTTGTCAAACAATACCAAACTAATAACTAGCCTATTTAAAATAATGAGACCCAGAGCGAGAGTAACATTTAGGCAAACATTCAAAAAGCCATATTTAATAAACTAATTAATTAATTTTACAATTGGACAAAAAAAAAGAAAAAAATGTAAAATAGCCTTAAACCTAAGGTACATTTAAGCCTAAAACTAATTTGCTACAATCTAAATGTTCCCTTGAGTTACTGGCCCCTTTAAACCCTGTAGGTAAAACCTTTAAATCCAAATCCCCTTAGCTTGTCCCCAAGTGACAGCACCAACAAACGTTACAAAGGAAAAATGGAACACTGACAAAAAAAAAACGTGAACTGTCTCACGCGCGCACACTTAAACAAACGGTCTAAACTGTACTTTAACGGTGGTGGGCCCACTCACACACACACACAGTACTCACGGCTCCGGAGCATCTTGACCTAAGTCAAACCACCTTCGTTGCAGGCCTGTTTTACTTGTGCTAACCGCACAGCGGGTCGAACCCTCTCATAGGTTTGGATGCTTGAGTGCGTGGCAACGGAAAGGTCTCCGTGGTCCGGTAGCTTGAGTGCGTGGCAATAAAACGATTTCCGTGGTCCGGTGGCTTTAGTGCGTTGAAGTGGAGCGGTAACGGTAGCTCAACGTCAGCCCGCGGTTGCTTCTGCCTCGCTAACGTCCGTCCACACAACAGTCCCCTTGGCTCCTCCGGTCCCACGATCGATCCTAGCTCACGAAACCGTTCCTGCAAGGTGAAGGCGACTCACACGCGTTTAACGAGCCTCCCGCTCCGGGTTGTCACGGTCCGTGAACTCCGTTAACGTCCACTGCTCCGGGAGAAAACACATCCAGCTGCTCCGCTCAGGCCCAGGCGCAAAGACAATCTCCTGGAACTTTTTTTTTCGAACCCCTCCCTCGAGTTTAAGAACACACCCCCTTCACGAAACAACAGCCAATCACTATCGACTATTAAATGTATAGCTAGAACTGACCAATGAAATGGCTGACCATACAGCACGAAAAAACTAAAACAAAAACAGTTGTCTCCCGTTCCCATAGCAATAATATGAAATTAATTAAAAGGACACGAAACAACATAACTTGCTTAAACTTACAGTTTAATCTGAACCTAAAGTGACCTATATTTAAATCACTAAGAATATTAATGATCCACTATCATATAATAATGAATATTAGGACAATCACTATAGAAAAAGTAATTAATAAACTACTAGTTTAGCGATTAAAGATGTGTTAAGGATTTATATTAACCCCTAATGTTGTGGTAATGCCCTAATATTCCACCGGGCTACATGATTTACTAAATGAACAAATTCTGTTTGCTAGATCCACTCTTGTTTCTGTAATCTATTAAGCTCCTCTCTGGGCAGGCATGGTGCTCTGCAGTCCTTCATTATCATCTCTGCTTGAATAGATTAGGACCTAAACATAAAAGTTGTATTATATTCCAGCATTTTAAGGCTTTGGAGAAAAAAAACGAGAAAAACAAACAAACAAAAACACAGCAATAGATTAAGTAAGGGATAATGCACGACGAGGTGTCCATTATCAGAAATAACTGTTATCCAGTTATTCTGATAATGGACACCTCGGAGTGCATTATCCCGCTTATACCATGGTCCGGCTAACTACTAATGTAGGAGATGATGGTACTGGACTGCTACGCAAAGTGGCGCGAACTCGCCGCGGAGCGACGCGAAAGCGGCGCGGATAATGCCGAAAAATATATATTTTTATAAAATATATGAAAATGAGGCGCGGGTCAGATTTTATTGTTTGACCCCCGTGACGCATATTGAATAAGCCCAACCTAGTATCATTGATTTTTCTCACAAGCAGAATTTCGTATGTGCGTAAAAATGACAAAGTTGCAATCATTAGCTTTTTTTGGCCATGCGAAGGTGGGGGAACGCTGTTCCCGACCCTTCCCGACCACTTTTACCCCTGCATGTAAGAGACACAGTGATATTTTAGAAGTGAAATAAAGTTGATATGATTTATGGAAAGTGTGCAAGAATTATTTAAACAAAATTAGGCATGTGCACAAATTTAGGCACCACAACAACTCAATATTGTGTGCATCCTCCTTTTGCAGAAATAACAGCCTCTAAACGCTTTCTAGAGCTTCCAATTAGAGTCTGGATTCTGGCAGGTATTTTGGACCATTCTTCTTTACAAAACATCTCCAGTTCAGTCAGGTTTGATGGTTTCCGACCATGGACAGCCGGCTTAAAAATCACATCACAAATGTTCAATAATATTCAGGTCTGGGGACTGAGATCACCATTCCAGAACGTTGTACTTGTTCCTCTGCATGAATGCCTTAGTAGATTTTCAGTGGTGTTTAGGGTCATTGTCTTGTTGAAAGATTCAGCCCCGGTGCAACTTCAACTTTGTCACTGATTCCTGGACATTGTTCTGCAGAATCTGCTGATATTGAGTGGAATCCATGCGACCCTCAACTTTAACAAGATTCCCAGTCCCTGAACTGGCCACACAGCGCCTCAGCATGATGGAACCGCCACCAGATTTGACTGGAGGTAGCAAGAGTTTTTCTTGGAATACTCTGTTCTTTTTCTGCCATAACGCCCCTTGTTTTGCCCAAATAACTCTATTTTAGTTTCATCAGTCCACAGCACCTTATTCCAAAATGAAGCTGGCTTGTCCAAATGTGCTTTAGCATTCCTCAAGCGACACCGTTTGTGGCGTGTGCAGAGAAAAGTCTTTTTCCGCATTACTCGTCCATACAGCAGCTCCTTGTGTAAAGTGCGCTGATTAGTTGAATGATGCACAGCGAGATAATATTGTAGGTCTTTGGAGCTGGTCTGTGGGTCGACTGTGACTGTTCTCACCATCCTGCTTCTCTGCTTATCTGAGATTTTTCTTGGTCTACCACTTCAAGCCTTAACTAGAACTGTGCCTCTGGTCTTCCAATTCCTCACAATGTTCCTCACAGTTGAAAGTGAGATCTTAAATCTCTGAGCTTTCTGTATCCTTCCCCTAAACCATGATGTTGAACAATCATTGTTTTCAGGTCATCTGAGAGAAGTTTTGAGGCTCCCATGTTGCCACTCTTCAGAGAAGATGCAAAGAGGAGAAACACTTACAATTGGCCTCCGTAAGTACCCTTTCCATGATTGGATTCATCTGTGTATGGAGGTCAAGGGTCACTGAGGTTACCGAACCAATTTAAGTTCTAATAATTAGTGCTAAAGGTATTTAATCAATAAACTGACAAGGGTGCCTAAATCTATGCACATGCCTAGTTTGTTTAAATAATTCTAGCACACTTTCCATAAATAATATAAACTTTATTTCACTTCTCAAATGTCACTGTGTTTGTCTCCTATATGATATATTTAACTGAAATTTCTTATCTAGACAACCAATAATGTATAAAGGAAAATCATGAAAATTTACAGAGGTGCCCAAACTTTTGCATACGACTGAATAAGTAAGAAAAGTAATTCAGAGGTGATTATGGATATCTTGCTTAGTTTTTGAATAAGCTCAAATCAGTCAAAATTGAAATAGTTCCTTGTTTTTTGGGTTCAAAGCTCAATAAACCTGGTGGGAATTAGATCCCTCTGAAAAAAACATCAAAGTATTATGTCCAAGACGTGAAAGTTCAGTCTGTAGGATCTACTAAAGTGGAGATGTTGTTGCATAAGTGGAACAAAAACCTCATTTGGAGAAAACAGCCCCTGTACAATCATTTAATATGAAGTCTCTTGTGTGTTTTGTCTGATAAATACAGAGACTTTCTTTTTCTCTGGTGCAGCCTCCTCTTCATCCACAACAGCGTGTGCTTATCTGGATGGACTTGTGTTCATGACTGAGGTAAAGCTGTGGAACATGTCCAGTGTGTGACAGTAAGAGTGAACTGACCTCAGAGTCTCCAGTCGACAGTCTAGATTCTGCAGGAAATCACACAGGCGTTCCACTCCAGAGTCCTTCAGGTTTGGGTTATTGTTCAGATACAGTTCTCTCAGATGTGAGGGGTTGGACTTCAGAGCTGAGGCCAGAGAAGAACAGCTGGACGCTGACAAACTGCAGTTCTCCAATCTGAATAAAGAATAAATGATGAACAGATGATGAAACTAGTTGAATGTATTGACTCTATGAAGCTCTGGTGAAGCTAGAAAATCCTGGTGCAAACCGAAATCGTGACACTTTGGTCCAAATGTGGACATTTTCACTGAGGGGTTTCACTCACTTTTAGTTCCACCAGTTTTTGTGTGAATGTCTGTGTGTTGAGATACTTTGATGGACATTAAAATCACACTGTTATACAAGCTGAACATGGACGACTCTATATTGCAAAGTGTTGTTTGTGATAATTGAGCTTCAAAATAACTACAATGTTTCTGATTTGCTGATTATGATTATTAAAATGACAGTGTTTCATCTGGACAGTTCAAACCTTTGTTCTGAATTAAAAGTCATTCTTACCAGGACTGGGCGTTATGGACTATAATTTATATCATGGTATAAAACAGAAATATTGTGATAATGTAATAATGTGATTTATTTGGTGATATACAGTAATTAACACAAGACAAAATACTTCAAAAGTTCAGCTTTTGACCAATTGGGTAAATTGATTTAAGGTTATTTTCTCTTTAGTGACGTGAATCAACTTGAATCTGTGGGTCGAGTCTCAGTCTCACCCTGTCTGTGGGCAGGTGTGAGACTGGTGTCAGACCGCATTGAAGCAGGACACAAACCAAAGGGATTAGCCTTAATCAATGAACCACTTTAACATCCTGCTTTTCTTTGTCATGTTGTTAGTGCAATGCAAAAGAAAGAGATTATGCAGCAACTTGTCAGACTTCATCCAAGACGCAGAGCCAGAGCCCTTTCTTAACAAAGCTGTGCTTCTCAATAAGCCGCTACAGAAGCTGTATTCATTTGGATTTCATTCTATTGTACCTGAACTACACCAAGCATTAATATGGACATGTTACAGAATATCATACAACAACAACAAATGGAACTGGAAATGAGTGAATATCATGAGAACACCACAATAGAGACAGATACTGAGATAGACCCTGATAATAATTTTCTTTCTTTGATTGTTAGAAACTGTAATTATTTTACTCAATAACAATATGAAAACAGTGTAAAATCAGAAGATAACCTGTCAATAATACATTTCAATAGTCGAAGCATGTACACTAACTTCGAGGCCATCAAAGATTACTTGAAACATTTCGCTCATTCATTTAGCATTATTGCAATTACTGAAACCTGGTTCAACGATGATAAAGATATTGATTTTGTCTTGATGGCTACAGTATGAATTAAGATATACAAACAGAATAAATAAAACAGGAGGAGGGGTTGCTTTGTACATTCATAAATCTGTTAAATTTAATGTCTTAACAAACATAGCTGTGGATGGATTGTTTGAATGCTTAACAGTAGAAATTCTAAATGATAAAAAGACAAATATCCTCATGAGTTGTGTGTACCGGGCACCTGGTTCAAGTATAGAAACTTTCAATGAGTGGATGGGGAAACTGCGTACCACTGCGTACCAAAAACACTTATTTATCTGTGGTGATTTTAACATTGATTTGTTAAATCCAACCAAGCTAAAAACCGTTGATGACTTCATTGACACAATGTACAGCTTGTCTCTGTATCCAACTATAACAAAACCGAGCAGAATAACGTCACACAGTGCCACAATCATTGATAACATTTTTACTAACATCATGGTGAATCAAATCACAAGTGGCCTATTTATATGTGATATCACTTACCACTTACCTGTTTTTACTTTGTATGACTGTAATCTCAAAAAAACTAAAGACGCTATGGTAAAAATCTCTAAACGAATAACAACTGAAGAAACGATCCATGCCCTAAATAGTAGTTTGGCGCTCCATGATTGGACTTCAGTTTACAGAGAACCAAATGTGGACAGTGCATATTGTAACTTTCTAGATATCTTCACTTCCCTGCATAATAAACACTGCCCTGTGAAAGAATATTTTGTTAAGGAAAAATATAAAAAAAAGTCCTTGGATTACGAAAGGAATAATTAATGCCTGTAAAAAGAAAAACAATCTTTACAAATTGTTTATCAAAGTAAAAACAAAAGAAGTGGAGCAAAGATATAAGAAGTATAAAAATAAATTAACTGACATTATAAGAACAAGCAAACGTTTATATTATCAAAAAAAATATATACGAAAATAAAAACAATATGAAAGGAACTTGGGATGCTTTGAATAGCCTAATCAAACAAGGCTCTTCAAAGTTGAAATATCCTGATTACTTTATTGATGAAAATGGTGAAGATTATAATATGAATAATGTAGTAAATAAGTTCAACAACGTTTTGTTAATATTGGCCCTGAGTTGGCTGCTGACATTCCGGACAATGGAGTTGTAAAATCAGCTATTGAACGAAATCCTTTGTAATTTTCCTCTCACCTACAAATGAGCAGGAAGTAACAAAAACTATGCGGATGTGTAAAAGTAAGTTCTCCACTGACTGTCATGATATCAACATGACATTAGTTAAAAAGTTATACTGAATATTGTAAAACCCTTAACTTATATCTGCAACTTGTCATTCCAGACTGGCTGCTTTCCAAGTACAATGAAAATCGCTAAAGTAATTCCGCTCTTTAAAAATGAAAACAAACACGCTTTTACAAACTACAGACCAATATCTCTCTTGCCTCAGTTCTCAAAAGTTTTAGAGAAGCTTTTCAATTCTCGGCTTGAAAAGTTTCTTGAAAAACATCATATAATTAATGAAGGCCAGTATGGTTTTAGGTCTAAAAGAACTACCTCAATGGCAATAACTGAAGCTGTGATGATTATAATGACCTCGATTATAATGATGATTATAATGACCTCGTAAAGACGGTAAACAGGGAACTAAATACAATAAAAAAGTGGATGGACACAAATAAATTATCCTTGAATATAAACAAAACTAAGATAATTATGTTTGGTAATCACAATGCTATGTCTGATCAGACCATAAGTATTGATGGTACCAACCAAGGTTGAAATCGTAAATGAGACTACATTTTTGGGCGTAATAATTGATAGTAAATTGTCATGGAAACCCCATGTCAGACACATTAAAACAAAAATCTCAAAAAGCCTCTCAATTATAAATAAAGCAAAATTATACCTTGATGGAAATGCACTCCGTACTCTATACTGCACCTCGGTACTCCCATACCTTACGTATTGTGTTGAAGTATGGGGAATACTTACAAGAATACAATTAATCCTCTGATCATATTACAGAAAAGAGCAGTGCGGATCATTCATAAGGTTGGTTTTCTAGACCATGCTCATAATCTGTTTATGCAGTCAGAGTTGTTAAAATTTGATGACCTTGTAAAATATAGTACAGTTATAGTTTTATACAAAGCATTCAACAAATTATTACCGCCTAACCTACAACGTTTTTTATAACTCCAGTACGAGCTTATGACTTGAGAGGTTTTGGATATTTTTCATTGCCGAGAGCTCAAAACACTCGTAAACGTTTCTGTGTGTCTGTATGTGGAGTGAAACTCTGGAACAAACTGGACTTACAACACAAGCAATGCCAATCTGTCTATCGATTCAAATTGTTGTATAAACATTGCATTTGGTCAAAATATAGCGAAGAGGGTCTTTAATTTAACTTGCTGTTGTCTCATAGTGTTAATAAGTGCTCAATGTTTCCCTACTAACACCGACTCACTCCCACACTTCAAATCCATCCTCAAAACTCATCTGTTTTAGTCTCTCAGAAAAACGTACCCCAGGTACGCTTTTACAATATGGAATTACGTACCAGTAATACGTTTTTTTTGCAAAATTACGTTGGTTATTTACGTTTTACAAATTCACTCAAATAACACATAGCGCGTTCACGCGGAAGCCTACGGAGCTTGCCGAGTGATTTCCGATGTTCTCCGAAATCTCCGACAACGTTTCTCTGCAAAAATACTTTTACTAAAGCTTTGTTTTACCTTTCGCTGTCTTCGTGGAGCGAGTTCTCCATTACACGTCCCACAAATATGCAGCTCCTGCTCTGCCATGCTCTTGTTTGAGTGCATGATCCAATAAACTCCTGCCGGGTCTTCGCGGAGCTTGTAGCCCGGGGAAGGGCTTTCTCTTCGGCCTAGCTTAGCGCCACAGCCCGCTGGAGTCCCGTGGAGGCTCGTCCCGCTTCTTCCCGCTTCTTCCGTAATAGTCCTTTGGGTGAAAGTGATGCCAAGCGTCCACGATGATATAAATGTCCTTAGGTTTGCCTCGCTCAGCCATTTAAGGTTAAAAATTAGCATTTATTGATCATCATTTTGACAGAGGCGCGTAATGACCAGCTGTTTTGATTGACATCCGCGTCAACCAATGACACGTGTTCAAAATTGTGACATCACTAAGAAGGCGGGCAGAACACGTAAACCTGTACTCCTGATTGGCTGTGTCAATCTATTTTTGTATTGTAAAATATTAATATTAGTATTATTTAGTGAATTATTTATTTACTAGTTTGTTTTATTAAGTTATTACTATTATGTTTTCTTTCTTACAGTCTGTCCATGAACAAATATATATTATTAAAACAAATAATATTTTCTGGATTATAAGACTTAATGCATTTTTATGTGACAAATGTTTCTTAACATGAGTAAAATTAAGGATAAAACAATGGGATGGATACAGGAATATTTTAGGCTCCACAGTTTTGACGTCTGATTTTTCAGCCTGAAGAGACTCTGCTATGGATGCGGGTGTGAAGTGGGCACATGTCTTCATCGTCTAATATGCATAATATAGTACAAATGCAATTTATAACAGTTCTTGCTTATGTTTGGACATGATCAATATAAAATATACATTTGAATAGAATATAAAGTTAAAAAAAAGCCTCTAGACAAATTACTATCTGTATATCCAATGTAAAGAAATGTAAAAATAATTGTATTTAAATTATGGATGCAAAAATGAGCAAAGTCCAGCGCCTTGTCCTCTATCAATAAAGCTCAGGTGGATAATGCCACATGTGTCAGAATAGACTGTTTCTGCAGGTATTTCATAATGTAGCCTAAACAAACCCATCACATTTAATTACCATCATCATTAAGATGAATCTTCTTATCATGAGCATCAATCAGTCTGCAATTATTGTACCTTTCATGAATACATGTGGAGTATATTGTGTATCATTCAAACACTTCCATACAGAGTAATGTTATATGGGCTGTAATGGTGATGCTAAATAACAGTAATACCAACATGGTAATAAGATGGGTATAGGAAACAAAATTATTCACTTGTTATAAAGTGTAACATACTGTGAATGTTGACTTAATGTAATGCATTGTTGCTGTAAATATGTAACCAACTCAATTGTTAATTGTTTAGTAAGATAATAAGAACTAAGCAGTGTTATTGTTGCAACCACATTATCATTTAAGTATATGAACAGGGGTGGGAGTCAATAAGCTTGTCTTCTTCCCACTCCTTTTCGAGCTAGAATGTTATTTATGTTTTCTTTTTTTATATCTTTTCTGGCTTTTGTGCCTGCGTTGTGTTGCTCGAAATAAAATAAAAATCAATCAATCAATCAATCAATTACAAACCTCTCATTGTTAGTCTTGATTGATCTCACAATGGAGAAATTTAATTGTTACATCCAGCTCTTAGAAACACTCAGGGTGTGCATAATCTTATCTTATCTTATCTTATCTTATATAACCCATCTCTTGGTATATATTCAATATTCCTTCATGTAAGTGTTGGAGCAAAGAGCAGATCAGGTCATACTTTCGACAACTGGATGTAGGCAGATATCTAAGTTTTGATGGGTCATGGGCTCATTAGATTAGATTCATCTTTATTCTCTCCAAATACAAGAGATTATTTCTGTGCATCAAAAACAACATATCACAGAGCAAACATTTCTCACATCCTCACATTTCACCCACTAACAAACCAAGAGCAGCACATTATAGGAAAAGGTATTGCCCACATTACACCACAAAAAAATAAGAATTTGTATTCCCCAAATTGAATGCATGTGTAATGATACAGCTCACAGAACAGACAAGCTATTGATACAATATACTATATGTATTGTGTTAGACTGAGCTAATAAGTCAATGACTTTACCACAACAGGTGAAGGTTATAAGATTTATCCAATGGAATAGAGATGAAAACTCAGGAAAAGGCACTCAAATGATGAATAACAATCTTCCTTAGTTGTAACTAGTTGTAACTTGTAACTAAGTTCCTTAGTTCTGGGTTGCTCTGCTGCTATCACTGTAAGTGATCACACTGGCATACCCCAAAAGGTTCATGCACAATGAGAGGTTTGTAATTAAATGTGATGGGTTTGTTTAGGCTACATTATGAAATATACTGTGCTACTGTCACCTGCAGAAACAGTCTATTCTGACACATGTGGCATTATCCACCTGAGCTTTATTGACAGAGGACTTTGCTCATTTTTGCATCCATAATTTAAATACAATTATTTTTACATTTCTTTACATTGGATATACAGATAGTAATTTGTCTAGAGGCTTTTTTTTTAAACTTTATATTCTATTTTCAAATGTATATTTATATTGATCATGTCCAAACATAAGCAAGAACTGTTATAAATTGCATTTGTACTATATTATGCATATTAGACGATGAAGACGTGCCCACTTCACACCTGCATCCACAGCAGAGTCTCTTCAGGCTGAAAAATCAGACGTCAAAACTGTGGAGCCTAAAATATTCCTGTATCCATCCCATTGTTTTATCCTTCATTTTACTCATGTTAAGAAACATTTGTCACATAAAAATGCATTAAGTCTTATAATCCAGATAATATTATTTGTTTGAATAATATATATTTTTTCATGGACAGACTGTAAGGAAAGAAAACATAATAGTAATAACTTTTTTTTATTTTTTATTTTCTATTTCTTCTTTATTTTGAACATGTGAGCAACACAAGGCACCTTTACACAATTTTAGACATGAAAGGCTGTTACAAATCAAAAAGACAAAAGCAAACTTGTCAGATCTCTTGAACAAAGCCAAAATATACAAGTGCACATAATAATAACTTAATAAAACAAACTAGTAAATAAATAATTCACTAAATAATACTAATATTAATATTTTACAATACAAAAATAGATTGACACAGCCAATCAGGAGTACAGGTTTACGTGTTCTGCCCGCCTTCTTAGTGATGTCACAATTTGAACACGTGTCATTGGTTGACGCGGATGTCAATCAAAACAGCTGGTCATTACGCGCCTATGTCAAAATGATGATCAATAAATGCTAATTTTTAACCTTAAATGGCTGAGCGAGGCAAACCTAAGGATATTTATATCATCGTGGACGCTTGGCATCACTTTCACCCAAAGGACTATTACGGAAGAAGCGGGAAGAAGCGGGACGAGCCTCCACGGGACTCCAGCGGGCTGTGGCGCTAAGCTAGGCCGAAGAGAAAGCACTTACCCCGGCTACAAGCTCCGCGAAGACCCGGCAGGAGTTTATTGGATCATGCACTCAAACAAGAGCATGGCAGAGCAGGAGCTGCACATTTGTGGGACGTGTAATGGAGAACTCGCTCCACGAAGACAGCGAAAGGTAAAAACAAAGCTTTAGTAAAAGTATTTTTGCAGAGAAACGTTGTCGGAGATTTCGGAGAACATCGGAAATCACTCGGCAAGCTCCGTAGGCTTCCGCGTGAACGCGCTATGTGTTATTTGAGTGAATTTGTAAAACGTAAATAACCAACGTAATTTTGCAAAAAACGTGTTACTGGTACGTAATTCCATATTGTAAAAGCGTACCTGGGGTACGTTTTTCTGAAGAGACTGGGTTGCTGTTTAGACAAGCCTACTCACTGTGACCACAACTGCATCGTTCTTTTTATTCATGCTGTTTTAACATTGTATTTTAACTGTTTTTAATTGTTGATGTTAATTTACTTGTTGTTGTGAGGCGACCTTGAGTGTCTTGAAAGGCGCCTAAGAAATAAAATGCATTATTATTATTATTATTATTATTACTGTCATTGGTTTATTTTGTTTTTACCATTATTGGTATATTGTCCATTACCATTGTTGGTATTGTTATTTTTCTTATTTTTCCTTATATTGTTTGTATACAGTTATTTGCAATTTTTGTTACCTATGGTAATGCCGCCACGATATATTATTTGTAAAGTAATCCTTGAGCAATGCAACAGTGAAGTTGAATGTGGTGAGCTCTGAATGGGGAATTGGGGGTGGGATTTAATAAGTTATCTTCTTCCCACTCCCTTTCGGGTGGAAATGGATCATTTTATTTGTATGCTGTATGTTTTTTTTTTTTGTTGCCATTGTCTGCCCGTAATGAATAAATAAATAAAATAAAAAATTTAAAAAATTGTTTAAGGTGAGACACTGCAGGTGAACAGGGAAATATTTAAATTTAGAAATATACATTTTCACGAGTTACAATGGAGTGAATTCAGTTAAAATAAGGCATTTCTTGCATTTAAGTGGCCAAAAATGCCAGAATTTTCAGCAACAAAATTGAAGTAGGCAAATGGATAGACACAGATTTACAGTTATGGTTTTATTTTGTTGATATATAAGTAACAAAAAAAAAACATCGGGTTTTGCCCTGATCAGTTTTAGAGCGGGACAGCAAATGGCCTGTTTGGCTGATTATTAGATGGCCATTCCCACAGTAAGTCACTAGTCACGTAGTCAGGATAATTGTCTTCAGTCTCGTGTAGAATTTGAGAGAATCGGTCTTCATTTACTACCGCAGTAGCTAATTCAAACATTTATGTTTAACTTCAATACGCAATAATTGAATAAACACCTTTCAAATACTGTGGACACTGTGGAGAAGGAGGTGGACATGAAGAGTGTCTTGTTGTTGACTGCTTCTCAAAGTTTTGTGAACTTTCTAACTCCCCAATCGTTTGTGTTACTCCGGCAATGCACGTGTGGAAGAGATGAATCTTAGTGCCAGCACCATTCAGTTACTCAGCTCCACTTTCTTTGTTTGTTTTTCACCACTTTCTGTCCACTACTGTTAGTTTTGTTTACTCTGTCCACTGATGCAACTGAAAATAAAATAGCCTAATTAATTCAAACCTCAATGTTTAAATGAAATAAAGGAGCTAAAATATAAAATTATGTTTTAACACTTACAATCAATAGAAATATGTGAAATCAATCTTTACTGAAATTTTGATTAAGAAATCTTGAATATTTAAAAAGTTCTGGTCATTTCTCTTTTTGGGTCACACTGATCTCCATTCGTTTCAATGGAATGGGTGGGACAAAATATTTTGAACTAGAAACCGCTGTAACTTTCTTCAAACTGAACGTATACACACACGTTTTATTGTTTACTACAAGGGTTGCTACGTCTTTTGGCTTTTTATTGAGTTTGAAAATGTTGTCCACATACCTACTCATTTGGAGAAAACAGCCTCTAAAGTTCAGTAACATGTGTGTGAGGACATGTGTCCAGTCTTTCACAGCCGTGTCTCGCCTTAAGCACCTGCAGGGCCTCCACAGATAGATAGACCTTTATTGTCCCACAGGAGGAAGTTTGTTTTCACAGCCTCCACCACAGCACACACACATCACAAACAACTCCATGTTACATATCCACATGAGGACCAGCCAAAGATTACAGACTGTTTAAAGCAGCTATAGCAGAGGGGACAAAGTTTGAGCTGAAGGAGCCGCCTCTGCCTCAGAGTCCTGTAGCTGCAGCTTGAAGGCAGCAGGACAAAGCCAGTGTGGAGAGGGAGGTCAGAGTCCAGGGCAGAAGCGTGACTAGCAGTATTACAAATTCACACCGGTGCCAAATATACACAGGTATATCATGGACGGTATGATATATTATTGTGTCTGTACAATCATTTAATATGAAGTCTCTTGTGTGTTTTGTCTGATAAATACAGAGACTTTCTTTTCTCTGGTGCAGCCTCCTCTTCATCCACAACAGCATGTGCTTATCTGGATGGACTTGTGTTCATGACTGAGGTAAAGCTGTGGAACATGTCCAGTGTGTGACAGTAAGAGTGAACTGACCTCAGAGTCAACAGTCGACAGTCTAGATTCTGCAGGAAATCACACAGACGTTCCACTCCAGAGTCCTTCAGGTTTGAGTTATCGCTCAGACTCAGGTATCTCAGATGTGAGGGGTTGGACTTCAGAGCTGAGGCCAGAGAAGAACAGCTGGACTCTGACAAACTGCAGTCCCACAATCTGAATAAAGAATAAATGAACAGATGATGAAACTATTTGAATGTATGAACTCTATGAAGCTCTAGTGAAGCTAGAAATCCTGGTGGCAAAACAAAATAGTGACACTTTGGCTCAAATGTGGACATTTTCACTGGGGGGTTTCACTCACTTTTAGTTCCACCAGTGTTTGTGTGAATGTCTGTGTGTTGAGATACTTTGATGGACATTAAAATCACACTGTTATACAAGCTGAACATGGACGACTCTATATTGCAAAGTGTTGTTTGTGATTATTGAGCTTCAAAATAACTACAATGTTTCTGATTTGCTGATTATGATTATTAAAATGACAGTGTTTCATCTGGACAGTTCAAACCTTTGTTCTGAATTAAAGTCATTCTTACCAGGACTGGGCGTTATGGACTATAATTTATATCATGATATAAAACAGAAATATTGTGATAATGTAATAATGTGATTTATTTGGTGATATACAGTAATTAACACAAGACAAAATACTTCAAAAGTTCAGCTTTTGACCAATTGGGTAAATTGATTTAAGGCTATTTTCTCTTTAGTGACGTGAATCAACTTGAATCTGTGGGTGGACCTGGACCTGGAAGATACTTATAAGATTAAATACAGTATTATGGCTCCAATAAGTGAGCAGGACGCAGCGCCTCAGCTGACACTAAATGTCCCCTATACGTTCATGTGGCTCTGCCTCTGTGGAGTTTACACATGTTTTATAGCAGTCAGGAGACTATGGGGACAGGCTCATGACTAACAATAAACACATTTGTTACACATGTTTGGCAGCAACATGATACAAACGTGTTGTTGTGGTTTTCAAAGCATCCTCGTATCTCTCTCCTGTCTGAGCCTGAGCTGCTGTGTTCACACCAAGCAGCTCACACAGCGCACAGACACACACTAACACATGCAGGAGGAGCAGACAGGTGTGAGACTGGTGTCAGACCGCATTGAAGCAGGACACAAACCAAAGGGATTAGCCTTAATCAATGAACCATGAATCCACTCAGCTCAACTGTTCCTGGTCTTCAGTCTCTCGTCCCCCACACTGTCATCAAAAACCTAGGTGTTAATCTGGATGCAAACCTGGACTTTCACAAGCAAATTAACTCTGTAGTAAAGGCAAGTTTTTCCAGCTTCGCCTTCTGGCTAAAGTGAAGCCTTTCCTCAGCCGCTCCGACCTGGAAAAAACTATTCACGCATTCATCAGCTCACGATTGGATTACTGCAATGCACTGTATATTGGACTCAGTCAAACCCTCATTCACAGATTACAGCTTGTGCAAAATGCTGCTGCCCGGCTCCTCACCAACTCTCGCAAACATGACCATATCACGCCTGTCCTTTACTCCCTGCATTGGCTCCCGGTCCTTTTCAGAATCCAGTACAAACTTTTGCTTTTGTTTTCAGTTCCATCCATGGCCTTGCACCTGTGTATTTATGTGAGACTCTGACCCCTCACCAGCCCAGCAGAGCTCTACGTTCTGCCCAACACCACCTGCTGGAGGTGCCTAGGTCACATTACAAAAAGTGAGGTGATCGGGCTTTTGCTGTGGCAGGTCCGAAACTCTGGAACTCGTTGCCGCTTGAGTTGCGTGCCGTTTCAGACCTGCCCCTGTTCAAAACTAAACTAAAGACTCATCTGTTTAAAAAGGCATTTGACACATAGTTCTGTGGCAACTGTTGTGAATGTGATAATGGTCTGTTTTTAATGAAATTGTACTCTTTTTTAAATTGCTTTTTTTTTTTTTTTTTTTTTTTGTGTGCAGCGCTTTGGTCAACCTTGGTTGTTGTAAGGCGCTTTAGAAATAAAACTTGATTGATTGATTGAATGAACCACTTTTACATCCTGCTTTTCTTTGTCATGTTGTTAGTGCAATGCAAAAGAAAGAGATTATGCAGCAACTTGTCAGACTTCATCCAAGACGCAGAGCCAGAGCCCTTTCTTAACAAAGCTGTGCTTCTCAATAAGCCGCTACAGAAGCTGTATTCATTTGGATTTCATTCTATTGTTTAAGGTGAGACACTGCAGGTGAACAGGGAAATATTTAAATTCAGAGATATACATTTTCACGAGTTACAATGAAGTAAATTCAGCTAAAATAAGGCATTTTTTTACATTTAAGTGGCCGAAAGTTGCCTGAATTTTCAGCAACAAAATTGAAGTAGGCAAATGGATAGACACAGATTTACAGTTATGGTTTTATTTTGTTGATATATAAGTAACAAAAACAATTCAGAGGGGATTATGGATATCTTTGGTTAGTTTTTGAATAAGCTCAAATTCAAATAGTTCCTTGTTTTTTGGGTTCAAATCTCAATAAACCTGGCTGAGAATTAGATCCCTCTGAAAAAATTCAATATATTACGTCCAAGACGTGACAGTTCAGAGTCTGTAGGATCTACTTAAGTGGAGATGTTGAAAACCTCATTTCAGGTATGTGGAGATTTCTAAAATGGAGTTGTCCCTGATCTGTGACCGGGTTTTGCCCTGATCATTTTTAGAGCGGGACAGCAAATGGCCTGTTTGGCTGATTATTAGATGGCCATTTTCACAGTAAGTCACTAGTCACGTAGTCAGGATAATTGTCTTCAGTCTCGTGTAGAATTTGAGAGAATTGGTCTTCATTTACTACCGCAGTAGCTAATTCAAACATTTATGTTTAACTTCAATACGCAATAATTGAATAAACACCTTTCAAATACTGTGGACACTGTGGAGAAGGAGGTGGACATGAAGAGTGTCTTGTTGTTGACTGCTTCTCAAAGTTTTGTGAACTTTCTAACTCCCCAATCGTTTTTGTTACTCCGGCAATGCACGTGTGGAAGAGATGAATCTTAGTGCCAGCACCATTCAGTTACTCAGCTCCACTTTCTTTGTTTGTTTTTCACCACTTTCTGTCCACTACTGTTAGTTTTGTTTACTCTGTCCACTGATGCAACTGAAAATAAAATAGCCTAATTAATTCAAACCTCAATGTTTAAATGAACTAAAGGAGCTAAAATATAAAATTATGTTTTAACACTTACAATCAATAGAAATATGTGAAATCAATCTTTACTGAAATTTTGATTAAGAAATCTTGAATATTTAAAAAGTTCTGGTCATTTCTCTTTTGGGTCACACTGATCTCCATTCGTTTCAATGGAATGGGTGGGACAAATATTTTGAACTAGAAACCGCTGTAACTTTCTTCAAACTGAACGTATACACACACGTTTTATTGTTTACTACAAGGGGTTGCTACGTCTTTTGGCTTTTATTGAGTTTGAAAATGTTGTCCACATACCTACTCATTTGGAGAAAACAGCCTCTAAAGTTCAGTAACATGTGTGTGAGGACATGTGTCCAGTCTTTCACAGCCGTGTCTCGCCTTAAGCACCTGCAGGGCCTCCACAGATAGATAGACCTTTATTGTCCCACAGGAGGAAGTTTGTTTTCACAGCCTCCACCACAGCACACACACATCACAAACAACTCCATGTTACATATCCACATGAGGACCAGCCAAAGATTACAGACTGTTTAAAGCAGCTATAGCAGAGGGGACAAAGTTTGAGCTGAAGGAGCCGCCTCTGCCTCAGAGTCCTGTAGCTGCAGCTTGAAGGCAGCAGGACAAAGCCAGTGTGGAGAGGGAGGTCAGAGTCCAGGGCAGAAGCGTGACTAGCAGTATTACAAATTCACACCGGTGCCAAATATACACAGGTATATCATGGACGGTATGATATATTATTGTGTCTGTACAATCATTTAATATGAAGTCTCTTGTGTGTTTTGTCTGATAAATACAGAGACTTTCTTTTCTCTGGTGCAGCCTCCTCTTCATCCACAACAGCATGTGCTTATCTGGATGGACTTGTGTTCATGACTGAGGTAAAGCTGTGGAACATGTCCAGTGTGTGACAGTAAGAGTGAACTGACCTCAGAGTCAACAGTCGACAGTCTAGATTCTGCAGGAAATCACACAGACGTTCCACTCCAGAGTCCTTCAGGTTTGAGTTATCGCTCAGACTCAGGTATCTCAGATGTGAGGGGTTGGACTTCAGAGCTGAGGCCAGAGAAGAACAGCTGGACTCTGACAAACTGCAGTCCCACAATCTGAATAAAGAATAAATGAACAGATGATGAAACTATTTGAATGTATGAACTCTATGAAGCTCTAGTGAAGCTAGAAAATCCTGGTGGCAAAACAAAATAGTGACACTTTGGCTCAAATGTGGACATTTTCACTGGGGGGTTTCACTCACTTTTAGTTCCACCAGTGTTTGTGTGAATGTCTGTGTGTTGAGATACTTTGATGGACATTAAAATCACACTGTTATACAAGCTGAACATGGACGACTCTATATTGCAAAGTGTTGTTTGTGATTATTGAGCTTCAAAATAACTACAATGTTTCTGATTTGCTGATTATGATTATTAAAATGACAGTGTTTCATCTGGACAGTTCAAACCTTTGTTCTGAATTAAAGTCATTCTTACCAGGACTGGGCGTTATGGACTATAATTTATATCATGATATAAAACAGAAATATTGTGATAATGTAATAATGTGATTTATTTGGTGATATACAGTAATTAACACAAGACAAAATACTTCAAAAGTTCAGCTTTTGACCAATTGGGTAAATTGATTTAAGGCTATTTTCTCTTTAGTGACGTGAATCAACTTGAATCTGTGGGTGGACCTGGACCTGGAAGATACTTATAAGATTAAATACAGTATTATGGCTCCAATAAGTGAGCAGGACGCAGCGCCTCAGCTGACACTAAATGTCCCCTATACGTTCATGTGGCTCTGCCTCTGTGGAGTTTACACATGTTTTTATAGCAGTCAGGAGACTATGGGGACAGGCTCATGACTAACAATAAACACATTTGTTACACATGTTTGGCAGCAACATGATACAAACGTGTTGTTGTGGTTTTCAAAGCATCCTCGTATCTCTCTCCTGTCTGAGCCTGAGCTGCTGTGTTCACACCAAGCAGCTCACACAGCGCACAGACACACACTAACACATGCAGGAGGAGCAGACAGGTGTGAGACTGGTGTCAGACCGCATTGAAGCAGGACACAAACCAAAGGATTAGCCTTAATCAATGAACCATGAATCCACTCAGCTCAACTGTTCCTGGTCTTCAGTCTCTCGTCCCCCACACTGTCATCAAAAACCTAGGTGTTAATCTGGATGCAAACCTGGACTTTCACAAGCAAATTAACTCTGTAGTAAAGGCAAGTTTTTTCCAGCTTCGCCTTCTGGCTAAAGTGAAGCCTTTCCTCAGCCGCTCCGACCTGGAAAAAACTATTCACGCATTCATCAGCTCACGATTGGATTACTGCAATGCACTGTATATTGGACTCAGTCAAACCCTCATTCACAGATTACAGCTTGTGCAAAATGCTGCTGCCCGGCTCCTCACCAACTCTCGCAAACATGACCATATCACACCTGTCCTTTACTCCCTGCATTGGCTCCCGGTCCTTTTCAGAATCCAGTACAAACTTTTGCTTTTTGTTTTCAGTTCCATCCATGGCCTTGCACCTGTGTATTTATGTGAGACTCTGACCCCTCACCAGCCCAGCAGAGCTCTACGTTCTGCCCAACACCACCTGCTGGAGGTGCCTAGGTCACATTACAAAAAGTGAGGTGATCGGGCTTTTGCTGTGGCAGGTCCGAAACTCTGGAACTCGTTGCCGCTTGAGTTGCGTGCCGTTTCAGACCTGCCCCTGTTCAAAACTAAACTAAAGACTCATCTGTTTAAAAGGCATTTGACACATAGTTCTGTGGCAACTGTTGTGAATGTGATAATGGTCTGTTTTTAATGAAATTGTACTCTTTTTAAATTGCTTTTTTTTTTTTTTTTTTTTTTTTGTGTGCAGCGCTTTGGTCAACCTTGGTTGTTGTAAGGCGCTTTAGAAATAAAACTTGATTGATTGATTGAATGAACCACTTTTACATCCTGCTTTTCTTTGTCATGTTGTTAGTGCAATGCAAAAGAAAGAGATTATGCAGCAACTTGTCAGACTTCATCCAAGACGCAGAGCCAGAGCCCTTTCTTAACAAAGCTGTGCTTCTCAATAAGCCGCTACAGAAGCTGTATTCATTTGGATTTCATTCTATTGTTTAAGGTGAGACACTGCAGGTGAACAGGGAAATATTTAAATTCAGAGATATACATTTTCACGAGTTACAATGAAGTAAATTCAGCTAAAATAAGGCATTTTTTTTACATTTAAGTGGCCGAAAGTTGCCTGAATTTTCAGCAACAAAATTGAAGTAGGCAAATGGATAGACACAGATTTACAGTTATGGTTTTATTTTGTTGATATATAAGTAACAAAAACAATTCAGAGGGGATTATGGATATCTTTGGTTAGTTTTTGAATAAGCTCAAATTCAAATAGTTCCTTGTTTTTGGGTTCAAATCTCAATAAACCTGGCTGAGAATTAGATCCCTCTGAAAAAAATTCAATATATTACGTCCAAGACGTGACAGTTCAGAGTCTGTAGGATCTACTTAAGTGGAGATGTTGAAAACCTCATTTCAGGTATGTGGAGATTTCTAAAATGGAGTTGTCCCTGATCTGTGACCGGGTTTTGCCCTGATCATTTTTAGAGCGGGACAGCAAATGGCCTGTTTGGCTGATTATTAGATGGCCATTTTCACAGTAAGTCACTAGTCACGTAGTCAGGATAATTGTCTTCAGTCTCGTGTAGAATTTGAGAGAATTGGTCTTCATTTACTACCGCAGTAGCTAATTCAAACATTTATGTTTAACTTCAATACGCAATAATTGAATAAACACCTTTCAAATACTGTGGACACTGTGGAGAAGGAGGTGGACATGAAGAGTGTCTTGTTGTTGACTGCTTCTCAAAGTTTTGTGAACTTTCTAACTCCCCAATCGTTTTTGTTACTCTGGCAATGCACGTGTGGAAGAGATGAACCTTAGTGCCAGCACCATTCAGTTACTCAGCTCCACTTTCTTTGTTTGTTTTTCACCACTTTCTGTCCACTACTGTTAGTTTTGTTTACTCTGTCCACTGATGCAACTGAAAATAAAATAGCCTAATTAATTCAAACCTCAATGTTTAAATGAAATAAAGGAGCTAAAATATAAAATTATGTTTTAACACTTACAATCAATAGAAATATGTGAAATCAATCTTTACTGAAATTTTGATTAAGAAATCTTGAATATTTAAAAAGTTCTGGTCATTTCTCTTTTTGGGTCACACTGATCTCCATTCGTTTCAATGGAATGGGTGGGACAAAAGATAGATGCTGATTTTGAACTAGAAACCGCTGTAACTTTCTTCAAACTGAACGTATACACACACGTTTTATTGTATACTATAGGGGGTTGCTACGTCTTTCCACTTAAATAGTAACTAAACACCAAATCAAGTTTTTTTTACTGATAAACTGTCTCAATGGGTGTCTCATAGTGTTGTCCACTGGTCCCTGACATTATTCTGACATTATAGTGCAAACATGTGTCAAATCCTAACTTTGGCCTGAAAACGAATGGGTTACCCCCTTCAGGGTAAACTCTGCTACTAAATTAGAATTTCCTGATTGGCTGGAGACGTGTCCACGGCCTCCACAGAACGTCATAAGCCGCACCAGCTCCACACATCGTCATCAGGTGCTGCCCATTGTCCTGCCCTGTACCTGTGGTTTATAACCAAGTCCCTCCCACGTAATCTGTCTGCTGTGATTGTGTCAATGCAAAGGCCCACACACTCACCCCCCGCATGTCACCCCCAAACTTCAGAGACCGCCTCTTTCACAGCAATTTTTGACTTTTGTTTGTGGGTGGGGAAAGGCTTTGGCACGCCCGTTTAGGTACTCTTTAAGCTATTTATTTGGCTTTTTATTGAGTTTGACAATGTTGTCCACATACCTACTCATTTGGAGAAAACAGCCTCTAAAGTTCAGTAACACGTGTGTGAGGACATGTGTCCAGTCTTTCACAGCCGTGTCTCGCCTTAAGCACCTGCAGGGCCTCCACAGATAGATAGACCTTTATTGTCCCACAGGAGGAAGTTTGTTTTCACAGCCTCCACCACAGCACACACACATCACAAACAACTCCATGTTACATATCCACATGAGGACCAGCCAAAGATTACAGACTGTTTAAAGCAGCTATAGCAGAGGGGACAAAGTTTGAGCTGAAGGAGCCGCCTCTGCCTCAGAATCCTGTAGCTGCAGCTTGAAGGCAGCAGGACAAAGCCAGTGTGGAGAGGGGGAGGTCAGAGTCCAGGGCAGAAGCCTGACAGCAGTATTACAAATTCACACCGGTGCCAAATATACACAGGTATATCATGGACGGTATGATATATTATTGTGTCTGTACAATCATTTAATATGAAGTCTCTTGTGTGTTTTGTCTGATAAATACAGAGACTTTCTTTTTCTCTGGTGCAGCCTCCTCTTCATCCACAACAGCGTGTGCTTATCTGGATGGACTTGTGTTCATGACTGAGGTAAAGCTGTGGAACATGTCCAGTGTGTGACAGTAAGAGTGAACTGACCTCAGACTATACAGTCGACAGTCTAGATTCTGCAGGAAATCACACAGACGTTCCACTCCAGAGTCCTTCAGGTTTGGGTTAAAGTTCAGACTCAGTTGTCTCAGATGTGAGGGGTTGGACTTCAGAGCTGAGGCCAGAGAAGAACAGCTGGACTCTGACAAACTGCACCTCCACAATCTGAATAAAGAATAAATGAAGAACAGATGATGAAACTATTTGAATGTATTGATTGTAACAGAGGCTCATATGAGATTGTGCTGACGACCTGATATTTAAGTTTTCATTCAGTGTCAGATTCTGACAAACCTTTCTCTGTTTTCAGACACTTTGCATAAAGCCATATCTTCACTAGTTACAATGATGTGAATTCACCAGATTTCACTTGATTTGAGCCGTTTGGACAAGTTTAAAAGTATTTATTTGAATATAATCTCCTTCTCTCAGGGAGAAGATACAGGGCAGACTCAACAGATGAAAAACTCCACTCTTTTCCATCTTTTAGATCAAATGCTGAAACTGGAATGTGAATGTGAGCATTAATGATGTGGGAATGTTTCTTATTTGATGCTCTCTGTTAGACACATTTCACAAGAGTCAATAAAGTACATGGTGTTAGGCCTCGTTCATCAGACTGGACAGGGACTCTTTATTATTTATGTCACATTTTCTGTCAATGGGGCGACGTGAAGAGAATTGTTCCTAAAATGACTTCACTTGAACAGTTTAGCCTGAAATAAAAGGATATAAACTAAAACACTCAGATAATGTCGACCTAATCAGTAATTCCATCTAAACTAGAGCTGCACAGTTTTGTAAAAATATCTCATTGTGATAATGATTTATTTATTATTTACATAAATGATTTAGATAAAGCGTCAAAAATGCACATTTGCACTTCTACACAGATGATACGGTTTTATAAACATCAGCGCCTTTGGCAGAATAACTACAATTGTCTTTTAATCAATGACAGGATGCTTTTTATAATCTAAAATGAGTTTGAAATGCAGACAAGACAAAATACATGTTGTTCTCAAACAGAAAATCAGCCTCCCAGCACTTGCCTTCCATCATTTCAAATGGACACCAAATCCTCCTAGTAACACAATATACAGTGCCTTGCGAAAGTATTTGGCCCCTTGAACTTTTCGACCTTTTGCCACATTTCAGGCATCAAACATAAAGATATAAAACTGTAATTTTTTTGTGAAGAATCAACAAGTGGGACACAATCATGAAGTGGAACGAAATTTATTGGATATTTCAAACTTTTTTAACAAATAAAAAACTGAAAAATTGGGCGTGCAAAATTATTCAGCCCTTTACTTTCAGTGCAGCAAACTCTCTCCAGAAGTTCAGTGAGGATCTCTGAATGATCCAATGTTGACCTAAATGATTAATGATGATAAATAGAATCCACCTGTGTGTAAACAAGTCTCTGTATAAATGCACCTGCTCTGTGATCGTCTCAGAGGTCAGTTTAAAGCGCAGAGAGCATCATGAAGAACAAGGAACACACCAGGCAGGTCCGAGATACTGTTGTGGAGAAGTTTAAAGCTGGATTTGGATACAAAAAGATTTCCCAAGCTTTAAACATCCCAAGGAGCACTGTGCAAGCAATAATATTGAAATGGAAGGAGTATCAGACCACTGCAAATCTACAAAGACCCGGCCATCCCTCTAAACTTTCAGCTCATACAAGGAGAAAACTGATCAGAGATGCTGCCAAGAGGCCCATGATCACTCTGGAGGAACTGCAGAAATGTACAGCTGAGGTGGGAGACTCTGTCCATAGGACAACAATCAGTCGTATACTGCACAACTCTGGCCTTTATGGAAGAGTGGCAAGAAGAAAGCCATTTCTTAAAGATATCCATAAAAAGTGTCGTTTAAAGTTTGCCACAAGCCACCTGGGAGACACACCAAACATGTGGAAGAAGGTGCTCTGGTCAGATGAAACCAAAATCGAACTTTTTGGCAACAATGCAAAACGTTATGTTTGGCGTAAAAGCAACACAGCTCATCACCCTGAACACACCATCCCCACTGTCAAACATGGTGGTGGCAGCATCATGATTTGGGCCTGCTTTTCTTCAGCAGGGACAGGGAAGATGGTTAAAATTGATGGAAAGATGGATGGAGCCAAATACAGGACCATTCTGGAAGAAAACCTGATGGAGTCTGCAAAAGACCTGAGACTGGGACGGAGATTTGTCTTCCAACAAGACAATGATCCAAAACATAAAGCAAAATCTACAATGGAGTGGTTCACAAATAAACATATCCAGGTGTTAGAATGACCAAGTCAAAGTCCAGACCTGAATCCAATCGAGAATCTGTGGAAAGAACTGAAAACTGCTGTTCACAAACGCTGTCCATCCAACTTCACTGAGCTCGAGCCGTTTTGCAAGGAGGAATGGGCAAATATTTCAGTCTCTCAATGTGCAAAACTGATAGAGACTTACAGCAGTAATCGCAGCAAAAGGTGGCGCTACAAAGTATTAACTTAAGGGGGCTGAATAATTTTGCACGCCCAATTTTTCGCCAAATTTCGTTCCACTTCATGATTGTGTCCCACTTGTTGATTCTTCACAAAAAAATTACAGTTTAATATCTTTATGTTTGATGCCTGAAATGTGGCAAAAGTTCAAGGGGGCCGATTACTTTCGCAAGGCACTGTAAATATCTTGGAATTTTAATTGATGATTGTTTATCTTTTAAGCCTCATATTAAAAAAACAGATTCACAGATTCAACTAAAACTGAGTTTTTACTTTTGAATGAAGTGGTGCTTATGGTTTGAAGAAAGAAACTTGTGAGTGCTACTTTTCTGCCTGTTTTGGACTATTGTGATGTTATATATATGAATGCCTCACTGACTCTCTGCGTGCCTTGGACACTGTGTATCATGGAGCATTGTGCTTTATTACAAACATGAGGTCGCTGACTCATCACTGCGTCTTGTTCGCCCGGGTGGGCTCCTCATCTTTGTCCTTTGGTAGATTGAAACATTGGTATCTTTGGATTTCTAAATGTATTGTTGGACTTGTTCCTCCTTATCTGCAGCAGCAGCTCCAGCCTGCGCTCTCAGGACCTTCTCCTGCTCTCTGTGCCCGGAGTGCCAACAGAACTGGCTCAAAAGGCCTTTAGGTTTGCTGCACTAGAGAGCCATAACTCAATGAAGGAAGAAGATTTTTTCAAGCCTTTTTTTTTTTTTTGGAGGTTGACCTTTCCTCTTTTCATACATATAAAAATAATTAAACTTTTTAAATATTTTCCAACTTTCTGTGGCCAAGTACAAATACCAATTGTTGTAATTCTCCGGTCGTCTCCAACCCTCCTTGTATACAGCTGCTCCTCAAGTCTGACAGTCTTTATTTGCCTCTGCAAATGTTCCTTTTTTTGTAGAAATACCAGTTGAAAAAGCTCTAACACTGTCTTGCTTCTTCCTAAACTCTTCCACAGATTCACTCTGATGCATAAACTCACAAAATAAAGGGCGAGATTCAGTAACAATGGAGTAATGCAGTTGTTTATGTTATTTACAACTGTTTACTGAGATTGGAAATAACAGGCATTTTCTTCCTCTTGTCAAACTAGGTAAAAATGACCTCATGGTGATAAAAATATGTCAGGGCGTTAGTTTGAAGCCTCAAGGTTCAGAAAATAGATGTTTGTAGAAGTTCCATTTTGAATCTGTTTTATAGAAGCGTTTTGAAAAATCGTGATTACAATGTAAGTCTATGGAGTCGAAGCTCCCACAACAGCAATACATTTGAGTGACTTGGAGACAGAAAGTTGACAATGAAAGGGTTCAAATCTTTAAAAAATATTATTATTGTTATATATATGACAAGAGGAGAGGTCAACCTCCAAATAAAAAAAAGTAAAAATATTCTTCCTTCATTGAGTTATGGCTCTCTAAAGTTTCAAGCACATTTTTGTGTCGAAGCTCCCTTAACGTGAGTTTGTTTTCATGAGTGTTTATATTGGGGTAAAAATCCAGATAAAATTATTTTAGATCACCAAAAAATACACCCCCTGGTAAAATGTCACTCAATTGGCTTAAAAAATGTAGGAGTTAAAACCACGGGGAGGAGGTTTATTTGTTGTTTTCAAAGAATGCTTTACGAACCAAATAACTACAACATTTGTGATTTTCTGATTGTGATGAATCTCTAAATTCAAGTTGATTCAAGTTTATTTTCAGTCTTTTGTGTTTTGTTTCATGAATACAGCTGCTTTGTAGTGAAGGCAATTTAAGCACTGAAATGGTCAGACTGAGCCAGGTGAAAGTGAGTGGACAATAGTATTAGAGCAAAGAGAGGGACTTACATCAGAGTCTCCAGTTGACAGTTTGGACTCTGGAGTCCGTCACACAACACCTTCATTTCAGAGTTCACCACTGAGTTATTATTCAGGTCTAAATGTCTCAGGTGAGAAGGACTGGACTTCAGAGCCGACGCCACCACTTCAAGATGAACCTTTGAGAGTTTACAGCCTGAAAATCTGTAAAATGAGAAAAAGTCATTAAACAAAGCAGAGCTGCTGCCTGTGAGGCCAGTGACACTTTTATAATCAGAACAATATGGTCCATGTTACAGCTTTAATGTTCCATCTGGACTTACTCAGCCTTTCTGCAGTTCCTCACAGCTGGGACCAGTCTCAGTCGTCCTTCCTCTGATGTATTGTACTTCTGTAGGTCCAGCTCCTCCAGGACGTCCTCTGACATCTGCAGCATGTAGGCCAGAGCTGAGCACTGGGACTCAGACAGTTTCTCTGATCTGTCTGACTTCAGGAAGTCCTGGATCTGCTGATGGAGCGAGTGGTCGTTTAACTCAGTCAGACAGTGGAAGATGTTGATGCTTCTGTCTGGAGATATGTCCTTTGTGTTCATCTTCTTCAGGTTGTTGATGACTCTTTGTCTTGTTTCTGAGTCGATCTGTGATGGACCCAGCAGAGCTCCCAGAAGCCTCTGGTTGGACTCCAGAGTGAGGCCGTGGAGGAAGCGCACAAACAGGTCCAGGCGGCCGTTTGGACAAAGGAAAGATTGTTGGAGGGTTTTTATGAGGATTTCCTCCAATGTTGTTTTGAACAAGTCCTTAACCCTCTGCAGAATATTCTTGTTCTTCTTATTCTCACAGTTAAATGTATGAATGTGGTAAATAGCTGCCAGAAACTCCTGGACGCTCAGGTGGATGAAGCAGTAGACTGATTTGTTGAAGATGACACTCTCTCGTTTGAAGATCTCTGTACAGAGTCCTGAGTAGACTGAGGCCTCGCTCAGGTCCAGACCCACCTGCTGCAGGTCTTCTTGGTAGAACATGATGTTTCCTCTCTGCAGTTGTTCAAAGGCCAGTCTCCCCAGCTTCAGGAGGAGCTCACAGTCGGCCTGAGTCAGCTCTGGGCCGCTGCTCTCCTGGCTGTACTTCCTCTTCCTCTGCGTCTGCACTAACAGGAAGTGTGCGTACATGTCGGTGAGGGTCTGGGGCAGGGGTCCGCTCTGCTCGCTTCTCACCATGTGGTCCAGGACGGTGGCTGTGATCCAGCAGAAGACTGGGATCTGACTCATGTTGTGGAGGCTGCGGGACGTCCTGATGTGGGAGAGCACTCTGTCACACTGCTCTGAGTCTGTGAACCTCTTCCTGAAGTACTGCTCCTTCTGTTGGTCAGTGATGAAGCCCCTGACCTCTGTGAACCTGTGCACACAGCGCGCAGGGATCTGATTGGCTGCTGCAGGTCGGGAGGTGATCCATATAAGGGCAGAAGGAAGCAGAGAGCCTCTGATGAGGTTGACCAGCAGCTGGCTGACCTCTGACTCCTGTGTGACCTCAGAGATGAGCTCACGGCTGAAGTCCAGAGACAGCCTGCTCTCATCGAGGCCGTCACAGATGAACAGGACTTTACTGTGGGCCAGAGTCTGAGCTGAGAGCTCCTTTAGTGATGGGTGGAACACATGTATCAGCGTCAGCAGACTGTAGCGCTGCTCTCTGACCAGGTTCAGCTCTCTGAAGGACAGTGGCACCACCAGCTCCAGCTCCTGGTTCTCTGAGCCCTGGGCCCAGTCCAGAGAGAACTTCACAACTGAGAAGGTCTTCCCCACTCCAGCCACGCCGCAGGTCAGCACCACTCTGATGGCTTTGTGCTCGGAGGGTAAGGCTTTAAAGATGTCCTGGCACCTGATTGGAGCGTCATGGACAGTCTTCTTGGAGAGAGTCTCCATCTGCCTCTCCTCATGTTGGGTACTGACCTCTTCACTGAGGCCCTCTGTGATGTACAGCTCAGTGTAGATCCTGTTCAAAGAAGTTCTAGCTCCTGTTTCAGCTCCTTCAGACACACTCTCACACCTCTGCTCCAGAACGCTCTTATAGGAACCTGCACACACCATGACACAGTTAGAATGAAGCTCAAAGTCCAGGGCCTGAAGATGGTTCAACATATACAGAGAGAAACAAATAAGTGTTCCATGTCCAGTGTTGGTGTGAACAGGTCTCACTCTGTAAAGTGCTGTGGAGGCTCAGTCCTGGTCCACACTGAGGACAGGACTGTGTTGAACTGCTCTGGTCCCAGGTAGAAGACAAACAGTGTCTGCAGAGCCAGTGTCCACAGCTGGAGGAGACTGGATCCCTCAGGACGCTCCCACAGAGACAACAGGACAATGGGGCCGGACCAGGACTCTCTCTGTGGAGACACACACTCAGTCTCACACATTCACAACAGGAGCTTCTTGTGTAAGTCTTTAAATCTCTGTTCATCAATAATAATGTGTATACACCTTAAAAAAGGATTGGTTAGAAAAACTACCAATTTAGTTGGTTAAGCCGATATTGGTAAGACTAACCAATATATTGGTAATATTAAACAATAACACTGACCAATCTGTTGGTTTTGGGACAACCAATTTCATTATCTTACTGGTTAGCCAAACAACCAAAACCGAAAATGGTAACCAAAATTACACTTAGTTATGTACCCTGGATGGGTTAAATTTGAGCCACAAGATACTGATATGTACCCTTTTTGGGCTTAACCTCTTCAGCCCTAACGGCACCCGAACGGGTGCCCATAATGCTCCGGGCAGTTGGACGCCACTGGACACAAGGGGGCGCCCTTCCAACCTTCTCAGTGTACATGTGAATTGACTTTCTTCACAGTTAGACTTTAGGTCAGACACCATGAGTGACAGTAACATGATGCTAAATAGTGAGCTCTTTATTGTCTGTAAAAAAAAGTTGAGGCCTCGTTGCTCTTCAGTCACAGACTGAGAAGTGAAGAAGGAAGTCATGGAGATTCTGCTTTAGACAGAACTTCAGAGTTCTGCTGGATATGAGACTCATATCATATTGTGAAACTCAAAAATATGTTAAAAAATGACAAATATAGGAGAAATTAATATTACAAAAAAACACATTGATGGTTATAAAGGTTAAAAAAATATCCAATTATATTATCTGCTGTAGAGTCATGTTTGTCCCAGTTCCTCTGAGTCATGGTGCAGTAGGACTGATGTGAACAGATGTTACAGAAGAAGCTCATGAGGTTCATTTCTTCAACAGTTACTATAGTAATTATTTTCTCTAAAGTAAACGTAGATCTACTACAGTCCTGTCCACCTCTGTCATGGTCCACCATGACCCACCACGACTCAGAGGAACTGGGACAAACGTGACTTCTCCATCAGAAAATATAGATATTACTTTATAAGTGTAGATAATCTTTATAAGCGTCAATGTGTTTGCTCTACTTTATTGAAGCGACCATGTTATGCTAAGTTGTACATCATATTACGTGTTTACTGTTGTGGTTGAAGTGCAGTCTGAAGAAAATAAATGGTACTGAAAGTATAACTTTGGTTGTTACATTATTAGATTCCAGATACTAGTATTAAACTCTAAGCAGTATTATCCAATATTAATGGTCTAATTTTAACCCAATAAAGTGGTAATTATTAGCGAATATAAATGGTTCCAGTCAAACCAATTGACATTGGTTGCTTCCTATATGACTCTACAATATTAACCAATATCTTGGTCAAAATGACCAATTCATATTGGTTGAAAGCCCTACCATTTTAGATTGGTTGTTTTGACCAATAGATCAGTTGGACACCTATCTACCAACCAGATTGGTTAAATATGACCAATATTCTGGTTATATTAACCATTCTGTTTTTAGGGTGTAATGTGACCGTTTCAGTTATGTGAAAATTTCACATTATAGTGCATCCCTAACATAAACACCAGCCGAATTTAAACTCAAAGAAAATCTAAACTAAAACAAATGAATTATGGTTAAATCTGAACTGTTGTCCTCCTGATTGTCAACCAACGTACCTGTGTCCGTACTTTATGTTACTTGTAAAAGCGAAGGGTTACACTCGGACCACTACAATAACATTACAGGCTACTATTGCTCTTAATATTCAGAGTTTGAAATAACCGAGGCACCAGAGCAAATTCTTTATGTCCTAAAGGTAAAGTGAATGATATTAGTGTCACTCACAGCAGAGCAGATGCAGATTCAGGAGTAAACTCTATAATCCAGCCCTTTGACCTGTCGCTCTTCAGAGACTCACAGCTGAACTTTGCTCTCCGTCTCTGACTCTCAACTCTGAAAAACAGGTTTATGTCAATATACTGTATTTCTGTGTGAAGCAAATGAATAAAATGACTTAGAACTGGAGAGTGTTTGCAGTCGACCGGTTATGATTTTTGGAAAACAAAATGCAAACAATTCAGTGTTTCAGTGTATTTCTGCATTGTGAGATCATTAAAGTCCTATCTTATCTTATCTTAAATACAGTACGATCTGAGAACATGAAGAATTACATTTAAATTTAGAAATTATTAAACAAAAAGTGAAACAAAAATGATGAACTTGAAACTTACAAAAAGTTTATCATTTGTCCTTTGTATAATGTTCCTTTCTTTTATGATGGGTCATCGTGACTACAGAGATACATATAAAATATAATGTGCAATGACATCAGTCTCCTTCATAATGTTCCATGAAATTATCAATTAATTGAGTAAACAAATTAAACATGTGCTTTACCAGTTTCAGGTTAAAGGAAATGATACAGATGAGACCAGTGTTTTATCTAAAAGGATCCATAAAACTCATAAGAGACAGGTTTGTAGTGTGTTAAGATAACTGTCTTGATTGTAAATGTACTGGACTTATATCTCAATGATCATGTGTAATGTGCTGCAGTGGCTCTTATTTGGTGGAGGATGAGCTTCATGGTGAAGGTGATGATGAAGATGTTTGGATGAGAAGAGTCTCACTCACAGCAGACTCTGAACAGATATTACTCCACCACTGAAGAACAGAGGAGGAGCCATGGACCTGTTGCTCTTCAGAGACTCACAGCTGAACTCTGCTCTCTGTCTCGGACTCTCAGCTCTGACAGATTGATTTAGAAAGACAAAATGAGACAATAAGAAGATAAAGTGCAGGTGTAGCTCCTCTGATGTACTCACTGTGTTTGAGTGGGCTCTGCTTTGTTTTTAGACTGAGCCTCCTCCTCATCCTCACACACTCTCTCCATGTTTCTGTCTGAAAGCTCAAGGACAGGGAAACTAAGAGTCACTATAGGTTTAAATAGTGTAGTTAATCTGGGGGATTCATATGTTCACTGATTGGTAAATATTATTAAACAATAAGAAATGTCATAACATGTACATATATTGTATCAGTTTTTAATTCAGACAGATCTTAAACGTACATTGAACTTTCTACTGCTTTATATACAGCTGTTCTTCATCCAGATACCTCCTCAGTCGTGGAGGTATCTGATGCTTCAGTCTCTGCTGCTTCTGTTTGAGCTGAAACTTCAACTGTCTCCTCCTGCTCCAGGAAGAATGAAGAGCTTATTATTGCAACTGAGCTACACAAACCAGATCTGTCCTCTGCCGCCCTCTGCTGGCCATTTCAACTTTGTTCAAAACAAACCAAATGATTATTAACCCCTTAACTGAGCAAATGTTCTCCAGCTTCACCCAAATCTAAAAACTTATTGACTGGAGTTTACAGCCTAAAGACCAATTTAACGCCTCATTTAAAAGCTAAGAACTACAAAACTCATCTAAGCTTCATCCTTGTTTTTATTATCACTTTTTGACACATTTTTGACATATTTTTGTTGAAATCTCAAACAAAATGACCAAAACGTGACAATCATAACGAGGAAGAAGCTTAGATGAGTTTTATAGGTCTTAGCTTTCAAATGAGGCTGGCCTATAGGCTGTCAATTCTAATCCAGAAGCTTTTAGATTTGGGTAAAGCCAAACTCGAGAGAATGCACTTGGTTAAGAGATTAATACATGATTTGACTTTATTCATATGGCATTTTAACGTTTTTTATAGGCCTGTAATGTATATTCAGTTTCTTATGTAACAAGGTTCTACTTAAAAAGACAAAGTGTAACTCCTCAGTTTAACAACAGGAAATCCAGTCTGACCTCAGTCTGAAGTTACAAATATTCAGCTGAATAAAAGATGTAAACGTACAAAGACCTTTTATCCTGGAAATCTACACAACTTTGTCCCGAGGCCTGAAGCTCGTGTTGGCCCTTTGGTATTTCATTATTAGACAGAAAATGTTGAAAAGAATCAGGATAAATATGAAACAACAGAAGGTAGAGCAGGTGAATAACTTGACTCAAATGAGAGCAGCCGTGTCCTCATTCAGACAAACTGTTTTAAACATGTTTAAAGTTTGTAAAGTCAAATCAAACCAAAGTGACACTTACCTCTGCATGTGAACTCAGTCTCTCTGAACTTCACTTTGGTACCTGCATCAGGTGAGAGAAGCCCCGCCCCTCTGTGTTTCCTGTAAGTCATGTGATCAGTCTGTGATCTGGTCTGACTCGTTTAAAATATGTTTATGTGGAATATTTATTTGTACAAAGCCACGCCCACAGCAGCAGCAGAGAGCAGAGAGTGAGACTGGGGCTAGTTGTCACACTTGTATTTCGAGAATCCACTTCACACCAGTGTTGGTTGTGCATATATTAATAGTGATATTTTTGTTGTTAAAGAGGGGGTATTATGCTTTTTTCAATCACATAGCACCAGTCTATAGCATACTACAATGATGACGTAACCTGCTGTTGGTCTGTATATGCAGTAAATTAAAATAACTGCCTTGAATAAAATTGCTCTCTCAAAATGGCTGTACTGAACGTCTTGAAATAGGCCTCTGTCTCTTTAAGAAGCTTTCCGACACGCCCCCTTCAGCACACTGCTGTGGCATTTAAACAACAACACTGTGCGGGGAGGGGGCTCTGCTGAGCTGAGGAGCAGTGGTTGGTGGCTTGGCTGGTGACAAAAGGTCCAGAGGCGTCTCCAGGAGGTGGGGGCGTTCCTAGGAGGACTGAGGCATAGCTACACCTAAAATGGCTGCCGTCTAAGTTTTTACTGATTACTCAAAATATGTGAATGAGCCAAGGCAACACTCCAGGCATGTGTTTAATGAGGGAATGACATAATAACATGATATAAAGCTTGAAAAAGTCCATTTTACATAATACCCCCCCTTTAACATAAGGGATCCCCTAACCCTTTACGGGATAAAGGGTCAATTTTGTGTATTCTTTTTAAATAAAAGACAAAATAAGCTTTAAATCACTCACAGATCAAAGCCTGACGTGTTCCTGCCACTAATTTGAAATGTTTTGTTTTTGCAAAATGAGCTGCAAAACGTAGAAAATCACCCAATTCCCCAAAATAAACAAAAATAAATGTTAAAATAATATGATCATAAAACATATGGACACGAAAACAAAATCTCCCACCATTTCTACCCCTGAGACAACCACCCCCTGAGTCCATGAGACAACTACCCCCTGAGTCCAGGAGACAACCACCCCTGAGACTATGAGACAACCACCACCTGAGTCCATGAGACAACCAGCCCTTGAGTCCATGAGACAACCACCCCTGAGTCCACGAGACAACCACCCCTGAGTCCATGAGACAACCACCCCCTGAGTCCACGAGACAACCACCCCCTGAGTCCATGAGACAACCACCCCCCTCTGAAAACATGATACTTGAAGCTGCTCTCACAGGGCTTTATATAAGATTGTATAAATAGGGTTTGTATTTGTTTTAGGAAAAGCCTGATGACAAACAGGACAAAGGAGGAGCCAGAGCTGATGATCAGGTCAGAAAATGTCCCTCATATATAGGTTTGATCAGGGATTTATCGGCTCTGTACCTAAACTCTTTTTCTAGTAAAAGCAGGAATTTGAGAAGTCGTTGGTGTTTTCTTGACTGTGAACTTGGCGTTGTTGTAAAACGTACATAAATTCAAGCGAGTAGAAGATGGAGACGTGTGGGAGGGTTTGTGAGAGCTAGAAATGAGTTTAAAACAGTTGAAATTGTACTTCCTTACTGTGTGGCTGTTTGAGAACGGGAGAAATCAGGTACAGGGGCTTTAAAAGCTCGAGCAATATCGTAATATCAAAGTTGAAGGATATAAAAACAGGGAAATACAGACTGTGATCCCTGTTTCAGTGGAGCAGTGAAAACATTCATTACTGTTTACTCTTTATTTGTTTATTTGAGCAGCACATTCTGCTCAAAAGGAGTGGGCCGAAGCAAGAGCTTATGAGCGCCCACCCCCAAAATCAATACAATTAAAATCATCATTTCACATTTCTCAACAGATCCATATCTCGCCTACCCTAATTCTCTATTTGTAATTTTGAGTAATAGAATGACACCCGTTGAGAGCAACATCATTCTTCCTTAAAAAAAAAAAAGCAATTTGATTCTAGTGCCCCCTAGTGGCAACTCATTTCTTCTTCTCTATACTTTGCAAAAATCTTTTGCTTGTATTTATATTTGAACAGGTTGATGTTTGAACCTCGTTTCATCTCCATCTCCAATTTATTCCACAATTCTACCCCATTAACTGTTGGACTAAAACTTTTCAAAGTTGAGCTATGTTTCTGAGGCCTGAAGTTTAATTCATCACATAATTCGTAACAACCAGTACGTTCTTGGAACCTTCTTTGTATTTGGCCCGGTAACAGTTTGTATCTTGCTTTGTAGAACATCTGTACAGTTTGGAACTCAACAATGTCCAAAACTTCATGATCTTTGATTTTAAAAATAATGAGTTTGTGTGGTCCAAAAACCCAGCTTCATGAATTACTCGGATAGCTCTTTTTTGCAGCATTACTATTGGTTTTAATTTGTTTTTGGAAGTACAACCCCAAACCACAGTGCAATAATTTAAATAGGGCAAAATCAGAGAACAGTATAAGATGTGTAGAGCTTTGATGATTAAAATATACTTTACTTTCACAATTACTGAAATGTTTCTTGATATTTTAGTAGATATATATTTAATGTGAGATTTCCAAGTAATTCTATCATATATAATAACTAAGGAATTTGATTTCATGCACCCGCTCTATGACAACACCCTCTATCTGAATTGCTTCCTGGGGATTGGAATTACAGTTGCCAAATATCATCATTTTTCTTTTACTTAGATTTAAAGATAGTTTATTTTGTTTGAACCACTTATTGACACTTTTGAGTTCCAAGTTAACAATCTGACACAGTTGTTGTAAATCGTCTCCTGATGCAACACTATTTGTATCGTCTGCAAACAAGATAAATTTAAGTATTTGAGATGTTTTGCAAATGTCATTTATATACATATTAAACAATTTTGGACCCAAAATGGAACCTTGAGGTAAACCACACACAATTTCTTGACAACTAGACTGGTAATTACCCATTTTCACGCATTGTTTTCTATTTTTTTTAAACTGGTAATCCACTGTAGAACTACCCCCATAATCCCATAATGTTCTAATTTATTAATGAATTTGTCATAGTTTATTGTATCAAATGCTTTACTCAGGTCAATAAATAACTCTATTGCATATTTCTTGTTATCTACAGCATTAGTTATTTCTTCAGTACTATCTAAGAGCGCGTGCAAAATTGCGTGATTATTCCTAAAACCAAATTGATTTTCAGAGAGCAAATTATATCTTTCAATGAAGCTATCAAGTCTAGAATTGAAAACCTTCTCAAATATTTTTGAGAATTGCGGTAAAAGGGAAACAGGCCTGTAGTTTGTAAATAGATGTTTATCTCCTGCCTTGAACAGAGGAATCACTTTTGCTACTTTCATACTTTCAGGAAATTGTCCAGTTTGCAGCGATAGGTTACAGATGTGAGTTAACGGCTTAGAGATACATTCAATTACACTTTTTAAGGTCTTCATATCCATGTTGAAATAATCTGTAGAGGTTTTATTTTTACAACCTCTAACAATATCCAGAATCTCCTTTTCCTCAACAGGATGAGAAACAAAGTTTTCGGATTAATGTCTATGAGGTCACAATTATATTTCTCAACATTTGCAATTTTTGCAGCAAGGTTCAGGCCAACATCTACGAAGAATTTATTAAAAGTGTTGACTACTTCATCCATGTTATTAATAGTTTCTATCCTGATCTTTAAAAAATGTTGGATAATCGAACAATCTTGGTTTATTTCTAATTAAACTATTTAAGATATTCCATAAGCCTTTAATATTATTCTTATTCCTATCTAACAATTTATTATAATAATCCTGTTTACATTTTCTAATGATAGCTGTTAATTTGATTTTATATGTTTTTAAATTTATCCTCAGCTTCTTTTGTTCTATTATTTATACATTTTTTATAAAGTATTTTTTTATTTTTTTTGCATGCATTTAACAATCCCTTAGACATCCATGGGTTTTCTTTACACTTTCTATTTTAGAAAGTATTTTTTCACTGGGCGATTTTTAGAAATACTTGTACAAACTCATCATATGCCTTGTTAGTATCATTCTCTCTGTATATGAAACTCCAGTCTAGAGCTAATAGCTCCTTTTTAAATGTATCCATAGTTTTCCCTGTGTTTACTCTTCTAAACCAATACATGTTTTCCACTTCATTTTTTGATATTCATTTTTATGTAGTATAAAAACTGGAAGGAAAAAAAACTGTTTTCAAAGACTTAGACCATCTTTTCTACTCTTTTGGCAAGATTTTCATAGATGGCTTCAATCCAAGGGGATTCAACAAACAAATTAAATAAAATGTGGGATAAAGGTTAAGAATATTTTTATTGATTTTGGGGTAAAGCCAGGTAGCTGTCAATGTGGAGACCATGCTAACTGCACTTAACCTAAAAATTCATGTCAAACTCATGTCAAAGTCAGCACGAGTTAATACAGAAAGTTAACTCTTTGGAAAAAAAACACACTGCTGAACTTGTTACGAAGCCATCCTATTTGGAAATAGCGAAGCGACACACTATGAATGGATCTATGGAACAACTTCAATTACCTTGGAGTTCACCACGCCCCCAGCGCCTTGTGAATCCTGACCACACAATTGTTATCGAACATGTGATAAATCCTACAAAATATGCAAATACATTGGAGCTCAAAAGGCAATGGAGAACGCAAATGACTCAATTACAGCTGACATCTCAAGCGCTAAAGTCATCAGCAGTGATACTGTTAGAGGCTATTGATGCTTCAGCTCGAGACACTATCTCCTAAGATTCAAGGTATCCTACACACTGTATTTGGTGAAAATGCAACTATGAGACATATGACAGCTGAACGTTCATCACGCAATGAGTCAGTATTGATCCGCGGTATCCCTGCAGAATATAGCATTGATTCTATTGAAACAGAAATTACGACTGAATACTCAAGTACCACGCAAGTTATTAGCCTTATGAAACCTGGCTCGATCAACAGATTTCAAAGTGTTAAAGTCACCTTGCTGGACAAAAATGAACTGAGTAGGATTTATCCTATGGTGTTCATATCGGTCTCAGTATATGTCGTGTATAGAGCCCTGGATAAATCCACCCCTTCAGTGCTACAAATGTCAAAGATTTAACCATGTATCAACCGCATACAAATCACAGCATTGCTGCATTAACTGCAGTGACAGTCATGCTCCTGATAAAAACTGTATGAGTCCTGCTAAATGTGCAAACTGTGGTAAGGCGCATAAAGCAAACTTTAAAGGCTGTAGTACTGTATACGCCGATCCCTAATACTGGACAGTCTTCTCATCCTCTGCAGAATGCAGGTTGCTAGCATTCGAGGTCTCATCAGCAATTTTGACGAGGTGATTGCTTTTCTTCAGTTACACCCTGAAATACAAATTTTTAGCTTAACAGAGACTTTTCTGACCTCAACAGTTCCAGACTTGGCAATAAGTATACCAAATTATGCCTTTATGCGTAAAGATAGAGGGAGAAATGGAGGTGGAATCATCATATACTATAAACGTAATCTACCTATAAAAAGAGAAGCCACTATGGAGGAATCACACTATGAAACAATTTGGTTCACTCTCAATACAAAAACTGCTACACTGTTCTGTACAGCATACTGGCCACCCAATAATGCAGAAGATCTCACGTCCCATTTGGCTGGCAAACTTTCGGAATACAAATTTGACTTCAACACTGTTCCAGTCCTATTAGGTGACTTTAATGCTCATCATAGCTCATGGCCCTTCTGCACCTACACTAATCAAGCAGGACGACTTCTTAATGATTTTTTGGCTGACTTCAATATGGATCAAATTGTTGATGTCCCAACCAGAATCACCCCAACATCACAATCTTGCCTAGACCTAGTTCTCACTATTAGTCCTTCATTAATTACATTTGAAAAAAACACTACCTGTTGGCAAATCGGATCCTTCTACTGTACTTATCTCTCTGCCAGATGAACATGATCAACTCAGCAGTGCAACTCGATCCACTGGATTCACTCATCATGTAACAAATTGGACCGAACTCAATGATCTCTTAATCATGTGGACTGGAAATCCTTATTCGACAGTGATTCTATAGAGAAAGACTGGCAAAGTTTCATTACAACCTATTTCTCGCTTTTGAATTTATTTATTTATTTATTTGACAGGGACAGTGTACATTAATATACATTTCTGTAAATGCACCGGAATTAGCCAAAAGGCTATTTTTTGTATGCGCTAAGAAAATACCATTACCTCATACTTTCACAAAAGACAAACTATGCCGTGATAAGACTTATGCTGAATTCAAATCAAAGAAAGCAAGAGCTTGGAAAGACTATACACTCTCTAAAACCTCACAGGCATATAACTTATATCGGACTGCTCGCAATAAACTCAAAGTATATTTGCAAGAAACAAAAAAGAAGGATGTTAACAAAACAATGGAACAAATGGCGCACTCGGCTAATACTTCCAAAAAATGGCACAAATTGGCAAGAAAGCTTTATGTTGGTACCAAAGTAACTGATGCCATCCCCACAATAAATACAGCGGCTGCTTCTGCGTCTTGTAACTTCACAAAAGCAACATCTCTCAACAACTATTTTACGTCTAAAGGACAGAAGCCCAACTCTAACATTCTGTTCGCACCTCTACCACTCAGTACATACAAAGTTCTTTCCAACGTCCATTTTGATCAAATGGATATTTTTAAGGCATTAGCTACGCTTGATCCCTCAAAATCCACTGGTCCAGATGGAATAACCAACCTGGTTTTGAGAAACTGCCACGAAGCCTTAGCAACGCCTCTGTACATTCTATTCAAAAAGTCTATTGATACTGGAGTTATGCCCCCCATTCCTATTTGCAACAAAGTTATTAAACAAAACTCCAGAACTGTGGGACTGTCCAACCTTGGACAATTTTAAAAACAAATTATGGGACATTAAGCATAGGCTGATTTTTGATACTATGTTTTAATATTCAAGAATTCAGCCGTCAATGCCCTTGGGCACGACGTTTCTACATAAAAGTTAAAAAAAATAAAAAATAAAATAAATAATAATAATAATAATATTCTGCACTGTTGCAATATATGAAAAAAAAAACTAATTTCCCTGTATCAGACGAGTATTTCATAATCGAGTATGCATAAAAGTAAACTACAATAATGAAGCTTTTATTGATTACGTTGAATCCTTTTCTGCGTCAGCTCAAATACCCGGAAGTGAAACTTGCTTGTTGAGGAAAACAGCACAAATAAAAGTTTAGTTCATCCAAGTCTTTAGGCTGTGAAATAGAGCCATGCTAGAGGACATAACTAATACTATACAGGAACTTAAGGGCCGATATCCCACTGACAACGTTTTGATAGGAGGTGATTGGAATATGACACCAGATGAAAGACTAGATAGATATCCCCCAAGAGTTAATAGACCACAATATAATAATATTATAAGTGATTTTATGACAAATAACAACTTGATAGATATTGAAGGCAGTCATTCATTTATTTGATGATTATTTTATTATAGAAATGTTTAAAATGTTTGGGTTTAAGTTACAACTGACGTGGCAGACATGGGAGCGTTTTTAATCCTGCATGTACGCTGATAAACCACATTCTTGCTCTAGGCCCGCTTCCTGATAACGTGTGCCAAAACATCTACGCAAGGACGTTGGACAAGCTGGCAGTTTGTGACCCGGCACACGAGACACAGAGTTTGAAGTTTAATAATATGTTATGTTTAACATGTTTATGCTCTTATTTTACAGTGAATAATGATAAGGGGAAGGTTCAGGACCCACACGCACACGCTGCTCAAAACCTCATTCTTGCTCTATTGCTCTTTTCATAAGTGTTGACCCAAATCACAGGCATGTATGAGTCATGAGGTCGAGACACAGTGACACACGGTGTCGTATCAACAGTCAGTGTAGATGGGCCTTATCAATGAGGAGGCGCACCCGCTCGAGGACATCCTAACAAAACATCACACGTGGAGAATGGAGGAAGACCACATGGCTCATTGAATATTAATGATTGTGTTTTATGTGCTGGGTGCAGGCACATGGGCAGAGCAGACCGCCTGTCGTAAGCCCCGCTTAGATGTAGGCCGCAGGGAGAATTAGATATGCACCCAGAGCTCTGTATTAGAATTGTAAACAACAGGGAATAAATCTTTCTCGAATTTAACTGATTGAATCTTGGTTTTCTTTCCAACAGACGAACATGCCTAACAATATTTGGAGAACAATAAATCCAGGGTTGCAATGCTTTTCATGGTTTAAGCCTAATGGTACTTGCAAATCTAGAATTGACTATTGGCTGGGAAGTGATAATATATTACTCCTTACTTCAAGGACTACTATATCGAATGCTCCTCTTTCAGATCACTGTTTTATAGAGTTAGTGTTAGAACCCTCAGTCAAAAAAACAAACTAAACAAGTTATTGGAAATGTAATGCTAATTTGTTATACATTGAAGAGTACTGCAAAATAATCAGAGATATCATTGAAATATTACTAAGAATGACTCAATTGTAGGATGTATTAATAAATGGGAATTTATTAAGTTCAAAATTAGAGAATTCAGTATTCAATTTAGTAAAGATCTAAGTCGTAGTTGTTTGTTTGTTTTTGTTCATTTCAATAAAAATAAAAAAATAAATAAAAAAATAAAGTCTTTAGGTTGTAGGAAAACTCCTGACAGGCTGTGGCTCAGGGCATAAATAATAGATAAATCAGAAATAAAATCATACATAATTCATAACAAATCATACAGAAGTATTCAATCATCCATCCATTCATTCCATTCTACTTTATCTATGATTTATGTCAGACTTATGTTGGTGTGTCTTGTATGCCCTATTATGTTTAATAAAATAAATAAATAAATAAAAAGGCTGTGGCTCAGGGGCCAAACACACGTTGGTTCTATTTTGAGGAATGCGTCTTGTGCGTTGCCCTGGCGCGCACTACGCACAGCTCAATGAAATCTGTCCAAACGCGTCACAAAGGCAAAGCGTTTACGCAGCTTCATAAACGGCAGAAAACGTGGTCAGTGTGTCTGGGGTCTGAGAGCCTGAAAAGTGGCAGACGCAGATGCGTAAAGCGTGTCAAAGCATGGGCTGGTGGGGTGTTTGTGCAGAACAGAAGGCTTCAGGGTAAGAAACCTTGAGCTAAAAATAAAAATGCTGCTGTGGCCACTGCTGCATAAACATTGTGCTCCTCATGAATGTCCATGTTTTACAAGTTGTAGCTTCTCTCTTTGCTGGAGAGGGGAGAGGGTATCCTTTTGGCTGTCCAGTCTGGGACATCATCCTCACTATGGGCACATCTTACTGTAAGTTCAGCAAACTGGTGAACAGCCTATATGCCGCTGGGTCATGAGGCAGATGTGGCCTCAGCAGGCTGGACAGCGTAGGTAGGCTTAAATGAACAACAGGTAACCTATAAACAGAAGCAACACTCCACTGCTGGCTTTGGAGAGCAACAGGTCGGCGCGGGCACTTGTACCTTGGGCATCTTTACGCCCACATACACGCACACACATACCACACATCTGGTGCTGTGGCCCTTGATTAATAGACAGTTGGCCAGCAAGTAGCTGCTGCCACCTAGTGTCCATAAAAGTGCAGGTGAACCACCCAAAACATAAAATAAATAAACTGGCTTTGACAATCATTCATCATTTTGTCTTTGTGACATTGTTTTTAAAATCTGAGCTTAAATCGTTCCAGAACACCAGCAATGGACAAATAACAGTAGATGATAATAAATAAAACTAGAAATTTAGTTCCCGGGTGGGCTATAACTGAAATAGTCTTGAATGAGAGCTTTCACTGCATTGTCATTTGCATGTTGTTCAGACAGAACCAAATCAAGTAAATGCCGTGAGTTGGATTATTGCCAGTCTGAACAGCACACTGCGGGTTTAAAATGGGTTTTTAACTCTCTTACTGTAAGTAGATAAGATAAGATAATCCTTTATTGATCTCACAATGGAGACATTTACTTGTTATGGCACGTAATAAGATCACTCAGGGTGTGCAAAATAGACAGGAAATGTGCAAACAGTTAAGTAGTAAAAAAAAGAGGTATCTTATGTACAATAATAAATAAATTGTGGAGCACTTTGTGACCTCTGTCTGTGAAAGGTGCTATATAAATAAACATTACTTACAATGAGTAAAAGCAAAAATCTCAAGGGGCAGAAATATAAACAATAAGGAATAAGGAAATAAAGAATAAAATAAAATATAACAATATAATAAAATTAGAACAGACTATAAAGAGTAGAATATCAAGGTCAGCATTGGCAGTGCAAAGTTTACAGCCCTAGTACAGTCTTGTTGTACAGTCTGACAGCAGTGGGGATGAAGGCCTTGTGGTAGTGCTCCTTCTTGCACTGAGTCCAGGGGGCAGCCCAGGACGGAGCTGGCCCTCCTGACCAGCTTGTTCAGTCTGTTCTTATAACAATGTTCTATAAAGTAGACATTTATAAGTACTGTGACTACATATAAACTATTGTTGATGTACAGTGTGCGGCTCTTTATTCGGGTTTGTAGTGTATCTGATATTATGAACATCCCTCCAGTTTCAGAACTGCATGTGTGAACCAGTATGAAACACTTGCTCCTGTGTGTCAATGCCATTTGAAACTCTACGACCCATACACAACCGTTTTAAGTTATGTCAAACTTGTTTTGTTATTTGGCCCCTGTTATATACAGGATGCTAACAGTATGCTAGAATGGAGTGGTATGATGTTTTTTCCAGATTTTCTCTTAAGATTGTTACAGTATGTTCCTCAAATGTTAATGCTGGCTTCAAATCTGTCTTAAGTTCTCGGTGCATTATAATAGTTCAAAGAAAGCAACTAACTGCCGTTAAAATAATGTGTATGTTTGATAATTAAGAGAGTTTTAAACAAAAACAGCAGCTTTATTAAGATGTTTTCTTGTCATAGCTAGAAATCCATACAGCTCTGATTTACATTATGTCTAGACAACAGGCAAGGCAGCTTCGCTGTAATGCAACTTGATTTCCATATTGGCTTTTCATCCTGTGTGCAAATCTGCTCCTTGGCATTCAAAAGAATACGCCGGGATAAAGATATGAGTTGTCTTGGCGCAGATTCTTAAATGACAGAACATTGGGTTATTTCCTAAAAGCAACATTCTTTGAAGGAAAGCCAACATGTTGATCATTATCCTGCTCTACGGTAAGCTTACACAATATTTCAGTAGATAAAACAACCCTCTCCAAAAATATGGGTACTACGCACCGATACCACTTTTTCTAAAACGGGTACAAGGCATTTTCTTTCAACATACTTTTTAAAGTGTGTATACTGTTTATAGACTGATTTTGCACAGCAGATTGGTTAGTAATGAGTTTGTTTACTTGTTTACTTGGTTACATTTCCTTGAGTAAAGTAGGGTTCCTTTTAAGAGAAGTTGTATTCAAATCAAACGCCCTTTTATTTTATTTATTTTTCATTTATTATAATTGCACTGTCCATCATAAACAGATCAGTCCATGTCCAAAAGTTACCCAATGCCTGTGCTGTATTTGTTTATTTTCTTATAATTCTATATTGAGATGGTTACTTATTACCAGAGGTTAAATCAATGAAATCAATATATTTACGGACACAAACTAATCCATAAATGGAGTCGGCTCTTCCCAAGCTTTTGCCCTCTTTTTATTTCACAACAATTGGCCTCATATTTTAGGAAGCATGATGAACAGAAAAGGCGATAAAACAGTGTGGATTTATGGCGCGTGGCTACAGCGCAATGAGATCCTTAATCATGCAATGTTTCCTCTGATCTGATCCTCTGAATCTGCCTCATTTAAAAGCATCAAAAACATCAGGAATCCTGGCTAAAGTTTAGTCTTTAGTGTTGTCTGGAGCCTGTGTCTCCTCCTCGCAGCTCAGTGCTAGCCTGGTGGGACCAGAATGATTCCCCTCTGTATTTTTGTATACAGCGGGGGATCAGTCTGGTCACCCCGCCCCCACTGGCTGTATCCGCAAAATCAAACCGATCCCGTGCAATCAGATTCGTTTCGTTTTCATAGTCTAATTATGCACGTGTTCCTAAGCGCGCACCCAATAAATGCAGCTCAGACTCTGATTTAGTGTAGTCTGTAATAAAGTCAGCTCTATGTGGAATATTGTATTTCCACAGAAATTCTCCAGTTTGTTGCTCTTTCAATCAATCAATCAATCAATGTTTATTTCTATAGCACTTTACAACAACACATTGGCAGACCAAAGTGCTTTACATAAAAACACAGAGAAAAAACATTCAGCCGAGTAGAAGTGCCAGCCACACGTCAAGTGGTATCGAGACCACATTAATGAGTACGAATATGTGTACAAGCATGTGGTATCGAGCCGATACCATATCATTGCATCCCTAAAAGAATACAAAGCAGTACTAAGTAACTTGTTTACCGTAATAAATCATGTTTGTAGGCCCTCTGTAGGTAATACTTAATGTTAATGGTGTTAATGGGATGTTTGGGGGGTCTTTCATCCCCCCTGGTGTCTCTGGCCAGAAAACCACAATTGCAACTTGACTGCCACCGGACCGGAGCAACCAATACACACTAATGGAATCACAAAGAAGAAGCTAACAGGCTAACGGGCAAAGTTAACTGCGGGCTAGCACCAGTTAAACAGTATTTACAGCCAAGTTTGAGTGAAAAAAATTATTTCCATTGTGTAATTGGATGTACAATATCCCTCTCTCCCTTTGTCTTTTCTGTCAGCGTAGTATTTACTCTCACGGACAATTAATGAGTAAAAAAAATGCATAATGCTACGACACCCGCAGTGGTGCTTATGGCCTCTAGGGGCATGAGTTACTTCTGCTTTAAGTGTGTTTGTGACTGTGGGTGGGGGGCTACAATCCCGGGGGGCGTGTTTACATGCATTAATCCCATATTCATTATACCATGAAAAAACTTGTACACAAGCAGAGCTGTTTTAAATTCTCTTTCTCTGGGCGACAGGAAGCCAGAGCAGAGACAAAACAACAAAAGAAAAAAACATTTAAAAATGTATTTGTCAAATATAAAAAGCAAAGGGGGGGGGGCTCGTCAAAAGCACCATCTATAAGACATTAAATTCTTGGACCCATATACAACCTATTTACATTGCAACAAACTTGTCTTTGTCTTTGCTACAGGAGTAGGCGTCGTTCAGAGCTTCCACACTGTGATCTACAAGTACTACTTTATTAACTCACCAAAGTCGTGGTATAATGCTCAGCAGTACTGCAGAGCGCACTACACTGACCTGGCCACATTCAGGAACATGGACGACATAAGGAGTGTGACCAGACCTGCTTACACCTACGCCTGGATTGGACTGTTTGATGACCCCGCTTCATGGAAGCAAATTACCACCGACTCCAACTCCTGGAGATGGTCAGCCACTGGGACGGCCAACACCAGTCAGTACACGGGGTGGTTCACAGGACTCCCTGACAATGGGGGTGCAGGGGAATCATGTGTCTACATTTATGGAGGAAAATGGAATGACTATCCCTGTCATGCTAAGCTATACTTTGCATGTTACAAAAGTAAGTACTGAGCTTGTTGTACTTTTGTTCCTTTGTGACAAAAAACAAACAAAACATGCCTCAGTTTGTTCATTAAGACAAATTTGAAGCTATTCCTGTTGTTCTTAAGGCAACGGTGGAGATGAACCATGTAAAAAAGATCAAATGAAGTAAAATAAAATATCTACAGTAGTACATCGATTGCCCCCAAAAAAGTATTTCATTAACTGTTCTGGGTTGCTGCCGTTGGTCAGGTCTAGGTTCAGCAATACTTTAACCGCAGTTCCACATAATACGCTTGTATCCCGCACGCCTTGGTCTAAGTACTCGCCTTGTCACGTATCTACTGTAAGTTTAAAAAAAAATAAAAATAATTTCTTGATGTACCAACTCACCAAGTACAGATGAGGGTTTCCACTACACACAAGGATTGCTGTTGTTGTGGGCCGCGCTTCCACAGATACAGTGCAACAACAGAACAGCCAGAAATGTTTTTTAAGCCGTGATTAGAACAATGTGGACAAATGCTACCTTCTGGTGGGGTTTATGGAATTATTTAGAGGTGCTAAGGCCAATAGTACAGGAAAGAAGCCGCTAAAAGACAACTATGAAGGTAGGCAACATCCAAATGTTATGCAAACACAAGCTAAAGTTGTGCTAACAGCGGCTAAATGCTACTAAAATTACCTTTTTCAGCAGTGGTATGATTTTGTGACACATTAAATCTGTATGACTTGCATGTTAATAGTGAGGGCTGTCCTCTCTCTCGTTTTGCCAATCAGAGCCTCAGTCTGTTCACGTCAAGTTAGTCTCGGTTCAGCGCTTTGGCCAAAAAACCTATACCTGGACAGACCGGTTTGGCACTGGCCTCGGCAGTGGAGACTCTCACCCAACAGGGTTGACCAGGCACTGGCCTGGGGAGGATCTTACCTGGAAACCAGACTCACCGCTGTGCCAACAACTGAGTCTGGTGATTGTGGCATGAACTGCATTTCCATAGCTGTACATATGCAAGCAAACAGGAAGCGGAGTTAACCAATCAGCGAAGGGCGGGCATCTGCTGTTGATGTGGTGTTATTAGAGGTTCTGCGTTAATATTCGCACAGGATTATGAATCACGAAACTCACCTACTGTTGATGTATTTGGTCATTTACCACCGATTGGAATAAAGCTCTCTTCCGTGTCCCGCCCGGAGATTTGTTATTGAGAGGACTTGTGCCCACGTGAGTGGGGCTGCTCGCGAACCACACGTGACCGCAAAGAAAAAAGAAAAAAATCTGATTGCACAGGCAGGAGTTTTCTAATGCCACCAACGAGGGCGTGGGTCCCAGACTGATATCCCTCTGTATAAAAATATTGAGGGGTATCATTCTGGTCTCTCCAGGCTAGGACCTGCTAGTGGAAACACCCCATATGTGCCCAAAGGATTGGCTACCAAAGAGTCCAGATCTTAGGGCAAAATCAACTCCATGTTAGGGCAAAAGCTAAGATAAGATAAGATAGCCTTTATCGATCTCACAATGGAGAAATTTACTTGTTACATTCAGCTCTTAGAAACACTCAGGGTGTGCAAATAGGCAGGAAATGTGAAATAAACAACAACAATTAAATGGTAAATAGTGGGATCTTATATACAATGACTACCAGGACTTTGTGGGGACAAAAAGTGTAAACAGTAAATAATAATAAAGTAAACAGACTATAACAAAAAAATGTATTGTCAGTATTAGCAGTGCAGGTTTACATCATAGTGCAAGTGGTTGATAAAGTGACGCAGATAAGTGACATAAATACAGGGATTATTGCATGTGTTTTGCAAAGGGATTATTACACATGTTACTTTACAGTCTTGTTGTACAGTCTGACAGCAGTGGGGATGAAGGCCCCAGAAAGCCCCCAGATCAAAACAGTTAGTTTGCTTCTTTTTTTATTTTATATTTAATCATGCAGTGTATATTTGCAATCATTATACAGTGACTGAACTAACACAGTAAAAGGGTTGCTCCGACCTGAGTGAATGAAGTAAACCTCAAGAAGAACCTCAAGTAGAGATTAAGACTTTGGACTTTAATGCTGAGAATTTAAAAAGTGTTTCGCCTTAATATTAATTAACAATATGGTGACCACGTGTACGTATGTAGTTACATACTTACATAAAACTTTGCACTATGTTGTTGTTTGTTGACTAAGAGGTGCACAACACATTACTGTATGTCCCGCTGAAAGGTTATCCTTTTTCCAGATTGATGTTGTAATGTTAATTCCACTGCAAGATCAGTCTGCTTTTTGACAGGTTAAGTAAAGTTTTGGACAAGGGAATCTTGTAACCTCAACAAGGTTGATTGCCCACACTTTTATGTCTACATTAGCAAAACAAAGTCTTCTGACCTAACTAACTAAGAGAAAACTGTCTGATTTAAAGGCACAAATGACTCCAGCCCCAAGCAATATGTTCCTGTCCTAACACCACTGGCCTGGGAGGACGCTCGGAGCTACTGCCGACAGCACCACACAGACCTGGCCATGATCAAAGACGAGTCTGAAAACACCGCTGTGGCCTCCCTCCTTTGGGGCCATGCGGTGTGGATCGGCCTGTACAGAGATCCCTGGAGGTGGTCCGACGGCACCAACAGCTCATTCACGAACTGGGACGCATGGCAGCCCAGCGCTGGTTGGGAGACCTGCGGGTTGGAGAATTCAGCGCAGAAATGGCATGATGCTAACTGTGCTGCATTACTTCCTTTCATCTGTCATAAAGGTAAGTGTGATTTCCATGGAGGACACGAGTTTTCTCTCTCAAAACAATGTGCGAACGTTAATTGAGTGTAGACAAATGATTAGTCCAATAAGAATAAGAGATCAGTGAAGGTTCAAATTTCTATACACTTCTATAGGGAAACATTGGCCAATGCTTTCCATGTAAATGTTTTATCTCATCGTCATCTGAAACCCTTCAATCTAGATGTCTTCTTTGTTCTCGACATTTTGCAGCTGTGACAAATAGATTGACAAATGTCCAAGTGAAACTGCACTCGTCGGTTGACCTCTCTGATCCAGCAAACGGGGATCTGGTATTAGCACAGGTAAGTCTGTTTCGATGTCTCTCTAACATGGGGTTTCTGCGTTGGTGATCTATTTACACAAGTTTACTGCCACAATGCTGACACAGAATCTTAAAAAAAAAAAAAAATCATATAAACATGGGTAGAAGCATAAACTCTGTAAACTTGGACTGTTAACTGTCTGTGTTGCGTTCATGCTCTTACTGTGTTCATTTTCTTTCTTTTTATTTTTTTCTGATGTCCTACAGTTATCTGAGATGTTCCTGAGCCTCGGGCTTACTGACGTCAAACTGCAATGGACACTGCGCCCTCAAATACTACCAAGAAAATGACTTGCTATGTGTTGGCATATGATTTTTGTTTTTGACATACATTACTTTATTACATTTGGTCCTTTGCCAACTAATACATTTTTGTTTTTGGCACTCTATGTATAATCCTGATTTGGGTAATTTCATGTGTATACTTTGCACTCCAAACTTAGAAAGACAAAACAAATCTCGCTAGGATCACTGCACGTACAAGGCTGCAACCGGTTTTACAAAACAGCAAACATGTGTGTAACCAGGGCTGGACTGGTCAGTGGGAGCACCGGGAGTTTTCAGTTGGGCCGACCAGATGAGTGAGCAGGCCTGTACTGCACAACACCGGCCCAAAATAGAAACTGCAAGTTTTACTGACGTACCAATCAATCCTTGGATGCAATTACACAACTCATCCACCAGGTGTATCGGACGCTTTTTATACCCCTCTGTTGGAGCTTTCTTGAGTTATGGTTCCCAGATAATCTCGTATATAATGAGCAATGGGCCTCTCTCTCAGATATAACATTACTCCTACAGGGTTAAAGTGGTGAGTGCTATAGGCGTTAGCTTGAATTCAGCAGAAACAACATGCAGCTATAGTCCTCGCTTTGTAGCTTTTACTGTTTTTGTTCAAAGGCTTATTGTATTGCTATTATCGACTATTGCAATGCATATGACTGATTTTTTAGAGGACAGGTCTTGACCCAAAGGTCTCGGGATGATTTTTTTTTGCCAGTCCAGCCCTGTCTGTAACTGATGCCTAGCCTGTTATTTACACGTCAACTTGAATTGTATCCAGCATAATTACTCTAGTGAGTTAGAAATGCTATCAATACCATCTGCTTGAATGGAGTAGTATGTTATAGATTCATTTTCTCTAGATTTTCTCTTAGATTGTTCTGTTAATTACAGTTTTTGCCCGTTGCTTGAGCACATTTTGCAAAACTTCACTCATTGTGCCAAAACTCTACACATACAGTAAGTAAACATGACACAACACTGGGAAATATACCATTCACATCTGTGTCAAATTGAAACTCTACTATCAAGACCTAAACTCTGCTATCAAAACTTAAACTCTGCTATCAAAACTTAAACTCTGCTATCAAAACTTAAACTCTACTATCAAAACCTAAACTCTGCTATCAAAACTTAAACTCTGCTATCAAAACCTAAACTCTGCTATCAAAACCTAAACTCTGCTATCAAAACCTAAACTCTGCTATCAAAACTTAAACTCTGCTATCAAAACTTAAACTCTGCTATCAAAACTTAAACTCTGCTATCAAAACTTAAACTCTGCTATCAAAACCTAAACTCTGCTATCAAAACCTAAACTCTGCTATCAAAACCTAACATTCCATTGTCAAAATGTAACTCTGATGACAAAATGACACATACTTGCATCATATGCATACACCCAGATCATGGGGAACACACTGGCCTACTTTATATAAAACACTGCAGTCTTTGATTCTGGAAGTGACATCAGACAAAAACATTTTGGGGTGGTGAAAAAAATAATAATACTGTAATTTTGGATGAAATATTTAAAAACATACTTTTTGTTTTGTTTTCTTCATTTATTTCTTTTTCTTTTTTTTTAACCACATATCATCTTGGAGGAATGAGATAATTTGTGGTGTAAAAAAAAGAAGACTGTAATTTTTATATTTCTTCCAAAAAAAATTGTTTCGAAGAAAAGTTCCCCCGACATACTGTAATATCTCATTGTCCCGAGATAATATGTGGTAAAAGAAAAAACAGAAAAGAAAAAAATATATATATTTATTTATAGAAATTTATATTTCATCCCAAAAATAATTTATTTATTTTTTCACCCCCCAAAATTTTTTGTCTGATGTCACTTCCAGGGCTCCATAGCCTCTCGCTCTCCCTCCATCCATGCTGCAAAGTTGTTGAAATGGCTAAACTGAGAGCTTTTTGTAGCTGTTTGGTGTTCAGTTTTGCAAGTCAGTGCCTTCAGGTGTGTATTTGAGTGGTTACAGTTACCCGCTGTGTTTTGTATTTTGGATACATGTGTTTTCCAAATGGCACCCTGAGATTTCATTTTTGAAGTGTCTTATGTATAAAATAGAGTGTAGTATGCAGGACCAAATGTGTTCCATAAAGGAGTAAGTGTGTTACAGAATCGTAACTACACGTAGAGTGCAATGTTTTGCTTTTGTTTAAGGTATGGGTACATGTGTTTGAGGTATGGTAACAAAAGCTTCAAGTTGTGTTACTTTAGTCTAAGCATGGGTCTATAGTGTTCAAGCAATGGGCAAAAACTGAATTATTTTTTTCACCACCCCAAAATGTTTTGTCTGATGTCACTTCCAGAGTCAAAGACTGCAGTGTTTTATATAAAGTAGGCCAGTGTGTTCCCCCTGATCTGGGTGTATGCATATGATGCAAGTATGTGTCATTCTGTCATCAGAGTTACATTTTGACAAAGGTATGTTAGGTTTTGATAATAGAGTTTCAATGTGACACAGATGTAAATGGTATATTTCCCAGTGTTGTGTCATGTTAACTTGTGTGTAGAGTTTTGGCAAAATGAGCCAAGTTTTGCAAAATGTGCTCAAGCAACGGGCAAAAACTGTATTACAATCGCAGTTAAATTTAACAAAGTGAGGCCATGAAGTGCTTTGAAAACAAACATTTAAATTTTAAACTCAATTCGATAACGGACCGGCAGCCAATGCAGGAGGAGAGGAAGGGAGTGATGTGACAGTGTCTGGATGAACCGGTTAGAGGACGAGCTGCTGCGTTCTGCATTAATTGTAGTCGGTGGAGTGACGACTGTGAGAGGCTACAATAGAGTGTGTTACAATAGTCCAACCGACAACTGATGACAGCACGAGTCGCCTTCTCTAGGTCTTGGCGCAAGAGAAAGGGCTTAACCTTGTTCAAAAGGTGCAACTGGAAAAAGCTGGCTTTGACAACTGCATTTATTTGTTGGTTGAAGTTCAGTTCTCGGTCCAAAGACATTTCCCAGGTTCCTAACTGCTTCGCAGACTGGGCCCATGACCCTGGATTGAATCTGACGGACATCTACCAAAACCAACTAATTCAGATTTAGTCTCATTCAGAACAACAGTTTTGTACAACAGATTTGTGCTGTTGATATATAAATGTAAAAGAACATATTTCTGCCTTTGTCTTGTTAGTTTTTTCTTAATAACAGTTATTTTGTCTTTGCAGTTCTATATAGTAGATATTGATTGAACAGCATGTTGTGTTTTGCTGTGTCTTATTTCTGCTCTGTGTGTGCAAGTTTTGGCAACGAAATTCACATTTCAATAAAGTGTGATTTTGACGCAAAAGTGAAGCGCTTTGCATACGAGGTCCTATAAAGTAAACAGTGTGCAGTGTTTAGGGAAATGTGTGCAGTTTGTCAGGAACCGTGTTTTATCCATCGAGAAAAACTATAATAAAAATACCCTACAAAATGAGTACATCATGTGTTATTTCTCGCCATTGCTAAAAATCCATACACAGGGAAACTCCCAGTTATGTACAGCCCAGGTATGTTTGTATTGTAAGTTTACATAAATGTTGATTTCCATAATTTAGCCCTCCATCCTGTATGCAAATCTGCTCATTGGCCTTACATAGAATTGGCTGGGATAAAGTTTGAGTATAGCTGCATATTCTCAAATTACATTAATAAATCTAGAATTCTTCACTTTTCCACTTTTAGTGCAAATGTGTCTGTCAGTGAGGAAAGTCCAGTTACTTAAGTGCTTTTTTTTATTCCAGTGAAACATCATTTTACCTGGATAAAAAGGGGGAAAAAAGACATTTGAGACATGTATTTCCTACCAGATATATTCATATACAAAATAAACAACAAATATAATCATATACAAAATAAACAACAATTGCTATGTGTTGAATTAAACCCTGTCTGAATTTCATGAAATTTAGTTTAGTTTATTAGTTTATTTGAGCAGTTAAAATTCTGCTCAAAAGGAGTGGGCTGAAGCAAAAGCTTATAAGCGCCCACCCCTGACATTGAAATAAAAACAATTGATCAAATCACAATAGTACAGGGAGCATGTTACAAAGTACAAGACACAATTTCATAGCCAGTTCTGTAAAATTCGATGAGTAATCCATACTGGAACAGTGACCAATTACTGTCCCATATGTGGGGTCACACTTACTGCCACAATGCTGATTTTAAGGGAAGTTACTTTGATTGAATTGTGCACTAAAGAGACTGCAGATCAAATCAATCGGTCATAGCTCAAATATAGGATATCTAGAAAAGCAGTCAGTATCTGGTGTGACTACCATTTGCCTCACGCAGTGCAGCACATCTCCTTCACATAGAGTTAATCAGGTTAGTTGTATGTATTAATCCTGTATCATCTAGATGGCTTATAATAATAATAATAATAATGCATTGGTTTTATATAGCGCTTTTCTGGACACTCAAAGACGCTTTACACTGCATTATTCATTCACTCCATACTTGGTGGTAGTAAGCTACTATTGTAGCCACAGCTGCCCTGGGGTAGACTGACGGAAGCGAGGCAACCAGTCTGCGCCATCGGCCCCTTCGATCACTAACCACTCACTCACTTCATTCGCTACGCTTCCTGGTGTTACCAAATGGTCTCCCATCCAAGTACTGACCAGACCCTTCCCTGCTTAGCTTCCAAGGTCTGACGGGATCGGGCTTAGATATGCAGATATATCCACTACATTTTCTCTTAGATTGCCCTGTTAGTTAACACTTGCTTAATTTCTGCTGTAAAATCAACACATTCAACTAAATTAATTCAATGTGTTAGCCAAAATGTTTTTACTTTTTTTATCATCATTGCTACCAATCCACGAACAAAGAAACTCCCATCTATGTTCTTCAGTGACCTTCCAAGTCCACAGGCCAGACAGTTGGTTTGTATTGTAAATATATGAAAATAGTCATTTCCATATTGGCCCTCCTTCTTTGTGCAACTCCACCTTATGTAAAATACAAATCTATGTAGCTGCGCATATGACAATGAAAGTATGTTATCTGCACTCGTTGAATCAAATAATGATTTTTATAATTGGATTGATTTAATCTGCCTTCTTATAATTTTATGTAGCAGTAAAGCACTTAAAATGTCCTTTTTGTGCTCTACAATTAAACTTGCCTTGACTATTAGGTATCAAAGCCATTGTGATTTAGCCTGAATAAAATTAGCATCACACTATAAGCTCACTTATAGTGCACTCACTGTGTGGTCTGATGTGGTTACATGTGGTTGTGAGGACGGTTGAATGTACTGCCAAATTCTCTGAAAGAGATGGCCAAATTCTCTGAAATAAGATGGCTTATGGTCGAGAAATGAGCAGTCAATGCACGGTGAACAGCTATGGTGGACATTCCTGCAGTCAGAATGCCAATTGCATGCTCCCTCGAAACTTACAACATCTGTGGCATTGTGCTGTGTATAATGCTGCCTTCATGTGCTCTGGTAAAGATGATCCTTTGTGAAGTCGAAATTATGATTGCATTGTGTTCAAGTGCTTTTGTGTCATAGCAAAGCAAAATCTTAAAAGCAACACACAACAATACAATATAAATGTAAGTTGTGACCAAATAAAATGGGACAACACCACCTAGTGTTTAAAAGAGGCTAGGAACTCTAAAACCACAATTAAAACAATCCAAGCAGTGTAATCAACCAAGGGAGCAGTTCAAAGGTTTAAAAATGTATTTATTACAAAATCTAAAAAAAAAAAAAAAACAAGGGATGATGATGCCAAGAATAATATTCTAAAAGTTTTTTATAACCCGAGAGGCAGAGGGTGGTGGCCGGCTGAGCGCATTGGTCGTAGTCCCGTTCCAAACCTCCATCCTGCGGCGGAGCCTCTGTGGGACAAAAAGGCCAGAGGCAGTAATTTGTCCCTTTTAACTAAATAGCCCTGGAGCAAACGCAGTCCATCCTGCCAGAGTACTAGAACGGTACTGTTGTGTTCTTTAATATGGAGAGAAGATGGAGACTTGTTCTATTAAAATCAAAATCATTATTTATTTATTTCCTGAATTTACAATCTAAACACAGAGCGCTACATCTGGACATGTTGACCGGCCAGCCAGGAGGGGAGAGAGGGAGGAGCGGCCCCATGCCTGGCCTTCTATAGAAACAGGAAGTAGGCGTCTCCTTATCGGCACTTCTTCTACATTTCCTCTGTGTCATCTGACTCCGTATTATAACACACTGCCACCCAGTGTATTCCAAGAGTAAGGACAACAACAACAAAATGGGGAACCTCAAAGCAAAGATTACATCACAGTTCCATATACAATCATTAAAGCCTATTATGACAAAAACATATATAGAAATAATTCCATAGTACTTACACGCAGGGGCAGAGTTACTCTGCTGTTCTCCGCCGTGTCCTGCTTGGACTCGACTCTCAACCCAGACAGTCGGTTCTCTCCCTCGTTACCCGCTCCTCTTTCTTCAAATGTTCCACCGTCCAATAAAATCCATAGTCCGCCACCAGCCTCCATGCTCATTGGATTAAAACAGTCTGCCACAGGTGCGAGTGTCCAGGCAAGTAAAAACAGCACCACAATGCACAGTAATAAAACTTTAAAACGTAAAAATAAAAGCACACACACAACAATAAAATCAAATGTGCAAAATCCTGCATGCAAATTTATCATGCTGTGACATCAACAATTAAACTCACGTGAGACAGTCATCTACAAAGCGTTGACCTTTCTGCTACTTTGTATCTGCTTTGATCAGTTAAACATATAAAGTTCGGAAAAAGAGACAATATTAAAATTAAGTGGCTAAATGCATAGTGTAAGCTTCACAGCAATCAGCTAAAAGGCTTAGATAATGTGTTATCTCATCTCATTCTAATGAAACAGTTTAGAATCTGAGTGTAGTTTAAATTAATATAAATCAATAAAGTGGATTCCTTTATGGACTCACCACCATGTCGACAGATGAGGAGAAGATAAGAAAACTTTTATTTGTCTCACAGTGGGCAAATGCAACAGCCAGTACAGCATTAAAGCTGAGGTGCCTGATTTCCTCTGTTAAAATTGGGACATTTTTAGTGTTGGCCCAAACTAGTTTCTAGCTCTCACGATCCTTCCTGCACTTCACATTGTTCAAGCAAATGAATACGTTTATTTGGTTTGTTTGGGCTGCAAGGTCACAGATAGAGTCATTATATTCGTAACAACAATATTTCCAAAGGGAGTAGGCGGAAGATCACTTATAAATGTTTACCCCCTCATGCGTTAACAAAGCATAGCTGTTGACATTAATTTCATTTAATTTTCCTCAAAGATTATATCTTTCATCGCTGTTGCTGAACATCTTCTGAATATTTGAAGGAAGCTGATTGTGTTTGACTTTATAGATTATCAGGAGAGTTTTGAATTTGCTCAAATCCTCTACTTTTAATGAACGCGACTTTAGAAAAAGAGGGTGATCACGAAACCCTGTTTTATGGACAATTCTCAGAGCTTTTTTCTGGAGTACCGTAAGAGTGTTTATATGTTTTGGCCCTCCTATTTCCCCAGATTTCAATACCATAACTCAGCTATTCCCAGCTAAGTCAGGGCCCCCTTATTGATAGGAAAATCTCTCGGGCCCCCCAGCAATGATATATTTACTCGATTCTGAGGAATTTGACATTATTTTACAGCTAAGATTACATACAAATCTAATTTAGCAACGACTGTAGGCTAAATACTGGTTTAAAATAGTATAATGTAGCAAATAAAATACTTTTCCTTTAAAAAATGTACTTGTTTGTTGGCAAACTTTGGGGCCCCCGTGCAGTGCCTCTGAGGCCCCCACGGGGCCCTGGACCTCACTCTGGGAACCACTGCCATAACTTATATGAGGCAATACAAGAGAACAATAAAGAGTAAAGCACTTTGTGATACCTTTCGGTATAAATAAAGTTTGATTAGATTTGATGTGGCTTCTCTCTGGGACATTTTTTGAAGTCCTTCAGTAGTCCAAATCCTGCATAGACTAGAGGGCCATTTTTGAAATTTTTCAAGTAGGACCCATCTTTGTGAAGTTATAACTTAAAGACCCTTTATCAAATTGACATCCTGCTTCTACTGCAGCAAGGTTATATCCTAATAAACTAAAACCTAGAATATGAAGATGATCACTCAATACACTTTTTTTTGTAGAGCCCCTAACATTTTGGGGGGGGAAATCAGATATTCAAAAAATGCCATTTTTAGCAGCCTATAAATCCAAAGTTTACAATCTAGAACAGGGTTCGTACAGATTTTCTCTTGAGGTTTTCCATGACTTTTCCATGACTTTTCCATGACCCTTAACAACATTTCCAGGACCCCAATGCCATCATTTTATTAGCCACATTTATTATTCGGCGTGCGTATTAATCAGCACTACATTTTCAGTTTGGGATTTTTAAGATTAGGCCTACTGTAGTCGAGACCAGATACTAGAGAAAGACCAATGAGTACTGAGACCACGACCAGGGCACCTCCTGACTGGGCTGCAAACTCGGACATTTTGAAAAAGGTGACAGTCTACTGGCAAGATGCCCACAGGCGTGCTCACACTCCTGTGCACGTGCCATAGAGTCTCACTGAGCAAAAAGAACTGGTGAATCACAGGGAATTGATAACAGTGTCACACACACTGCAGTCTGATATATCATTATGAATCACTTTCTATAATGTGCTTCTCTAGAATTGTGTGTCTGACAGATGTGACAATGTCAGATACATTAAAGTGGGGGTTAGTATAAGGTTTGGGGTGCAATTCAAAAGGTGAAAATGGTCCTAAGAATTGTGCCACTTTAAATAGGAACATTTTATAGTTTTACCTTTGAAACAACTTTAGCTCACACAATGTCACTCACTAAACATCTCACTCTTTTAGCTCTACTGATGTTTCTGAGCATCACAGGCTCCGTATCGCTGTAGAGCAGTGGTCAGGGGCAATAGTAACATTTAGGCTCAGTCATTGAACTTTTGGATAAATTGTACAATAAATGGTACTTCTGTGAGTTGTTCTGTCATTGACTTGTACTTTAGTAATAAATAAGAAAAGCAGGATTTCTGCTAAATATTATAGTACACGAGGGGTAGTAGGGAATATTTGTAACTCTGAGGATTCACATTTTTACTGTTTATTGTTAATAGCCAGGATTTGAACAATGGTTGGCTATGCTTTGTGCCAATAGTTTCTCACTGGAGTGCACAGTAACTGCAAAAGACACAGCCAGGATAAGATACAAATCCTATCGCACCGCCTGACGTTATAGCTTTATTACTTTTATCATTTTTATAATACTGTTGTGAAGTTACATGGCAAACCTCCGGAGATGCGTCTTTAAACTACTCTAACCACGGAGACGATAGAGCTGCATGTTTTATTTTACTAACGTAACGTTGTTCAACGCACAACGCGATCGTGATAAAACAAACACTCATTTTTTTTGTTTGAGTTTTGTTCGCTGAGAGTTTGCTCGTCTAATCCGTGCGTAATCTGGCAAGGCAAGGCAAAGCAACTTTATTTATACCGCGCATTTCGTACACAAGGCAACTCAATACGCCTGGAGTGGCCTGAAGCGCTGCTCTGGTTGTGGGAAACGCGCGCGGGGAACGGCTCGGACAGACAGGTAGAAGCCTATGTTTCAAATCCGGCTCATGGTCGGATGCCTGAGAGCGTCCGTACACCCTTAATAATATGTCTATGCTGTACACAAAACACTGCGCATCGCGCGCGGTACCCGCTATAGTCCCGTTGTTACGTTATAGCCAAAGAACATGCAAGTATAAAGCACCGGAGTCCTCATGATCTAATGTAGCCAATTTAAACACTCACATGCAAGAGCGTAGAAACAAGATCCTTGATTCTTTACTCGTCTGAGGAAAAGTCCATCTCCAAATTCACGTTGTCTCCACGGCTATGCGCGGTAGTAGCTAAACTTTCACTACTCCGCTTTGCATCCTCTGGTTTTGTGTAATTATGAAGCCAGCTCCAATTATTTCTTCCATAAGCGCATTATTGTCATCCTTTTAGCTCGTATTAGGTAATCAGGGAGCCCAGCTCCTTCAGAGGCCACAGGCGGGGACCTGTCGCCACTACAGGCCTAACAACTGCCTGAATAAAAATGTGCGGCGTGATTCCTTATTTACTTTTGATTTATCCATTATTTTTTCTACTATATTTTAGGATTCTGAAATAAGTTTCTCAAAATTCCAAAACTTTTCCATGACTTAACAAATTCCAAAACTTTTCCAGGGCCTGGAAATTTGATTTTAAAATTCCATGACTTTTCCAGGATTTCCATAACTGTACGCACCCTGCTAGAACCATCCATCCATCCATTTTCCACTTGTTCGTTGCCAGGTCGTGGGGGCAGCTGTTGGAGTTGCCCAAATCACATTGCACCAGCCCCTATGGCTCCTCCTGCAGGTGGTGGGTCCACAGAAGGACGGCCTCATGGTTCTAACCGGGCCTGTTGGTCTCTCATAAGGGGCTTCTGAACCGCTCTTTGTCTGACCCGTCACCTAGGACCTGTTTGCCATGGGAGACCCTACCAGGGGCACCAAGCCCCCGACAACAGAGCTCCCAGGATCATTCCCCTCCACCACGTTAAGGTGGCGGTTCCAGGAGAGGAACCTAGAATCTAGAACATTTTTGATAATTGTTCCTGGAAATGTCTTTAGTAGACATGACACAGACCACTTTGTAGCCCTATACATGTTTCCATTGCTGGGCAACAGCTCTTTAAAAGTGCACACAAACGGAAAAGTCATGGAAAAGGTGGTTACTACTCCCTGTTTTGTAAATTGTAAAAAAAAATAAAGAAAGTTAAAGCAAAGGATCCCGCATATGTTCATTACACATGTGGAGTAACTCAAAAAAATAAAAAATCATCCAAATCTGAGAAGGTCACCTCGGAGGCTGTGGGTGAAACCACACGAAATGACCCTATGTTATCTTGTCCAATTTGAGCAATGAATACGTCATATTCTTTTTACACATATTTTACTTACAGTGCCCTTGTAGCGAGACAGACAAGGACACATGGGAGCTGCACGAACACCCAGAAGGGAAACCGGCATAAACAAAATCTGTCTCTCAGCCTGCCATAACGGCTGCGCTGACCAACAGTAGAAGAAGCAGGCTGAGAGTCACAGTCAGTGTGAGGTAGCGGAGCCGGGGGCCTGGAAGGAGGACGGCCACGCTGAGGAGCCTGGGCTGGCAACACAGCTTCGTCTGCCAAAACATACGCCGGCTTAAGGCGATCCAGAGTCACCAACTCCCTGCGCCCGCCCATATCCAAAACAAAACCCTTGGCACCCCGTTCAAGCACACGGAACGGACCGTCATATGGAGGCTGGAGGAGCGAGCGGTGGGCGTCACGGCGCACAAAAACAAAACGGGCAGACTGAAGCGCGGTGGGCACGAACAATCGTGGAAAACAATGGTGCATAGGGGTCGGAGCAAAAACGTCACCAGACGAAAATGGACCAAACTCTTCTGGGAACCGGAGTCCACCAAAAACCGACGTCCTGACAGGGAGTCTTTAATGAAGAGCAGCTCACCTCGTTCACCAGCGCCCACAGCTGCCACTGCTTTTCCCGACATCTCGAACGTGCACGGCGGGACACAGTGCTTCGCTTTGCCGCCAAACCTTTGGTGGTAAAAACACAGGGAGCTCCCACGACGATGCGTCCTCACACCGACTGCTGCCACCACCGCTGGATCCTCCGTCCACATCTGCTAGGGCACCGCCGTCGTGCTCTGCACTGCAAAATGCCTGGTAGCAAGCAGGACCCGGTCCACTTCCTCCGCGAGGCCTCGGTAATCACCAGCAGCGAGACGAGGAGAGTTAGCCAAAACTGCTCCTACCTGTGGCGGGAGCTGCCGCAGGAAAATGTGCGGGAAAAGGAAACCGCCTTCATCCAAACCGAGGAGCGATAGCATACTGTCCATTAGGTCCATGGCCGTACTGTCCCCCAATCCAGGCAGGGTGAGAATTTTATCCGCCCTTTCCGCCGAGGACAGACTCAACCTCCGCAGGAGGAGCTGCTTGAGAGCGGAGTATTTACCACAAGGAGGAGGGCTACGAAGCAACGGCAAAGCCCTGCGTGTAGTCTGCTGATCCAGGGCAGAAACCACCAAGTAATATCTGGAGACATCCACATCCACACCCCGTAGGTGGAAAAGTGCCTCGATGTGCAGAAACCACGAGGCTGGATCACTCTGCCAAAACTCTGGAAGTTTCTCAGCGGAGGTGGCGGGAAAGAAAGCCGGCCTTGAGAGCGGGAGAGACGGTGAGGACGAGTCCACGGTTGAGACCGAGCCCATGACTGAGGCCAAACCAGCGGCAGTCGGAGAAACACTTCCTTCCACCAGATCCGTCATGCTCATGACAAGGGGTCACCAATGTGGCGAGAAAGACAAGGACACATGGGAGCTGCAAGTAAGTGAACTTTAATCTTTCACAGCCACTACTCAAACTGAAAATGTCCGGAGAACAGGATGAACACCAGTCAGGGCTAGACACGCCCCCAAACCCCACAACCTGCTGGGTGAGAGACACCTCACTCACGTATACACCACACCCTCGAGAAATACAGTAATTGCAACCATGGTAAAAATGTAAAAACCTTGAGACCAGGTCATCTGAATAGCAATATTAAGGATCTAGAGAGATTTTGACACTGAGGAATGGTCTCTAATTAGGGCTGGGCGATTTTGACACGAAAATCAATATCTCAATCCCCCTCCTGGAACCGCCACCTTAACATGGTGGAGGGTTTTGAGCACTCGAATGATCCTGGAGCTCTGTTGTCGGGGGCTTCGTGCCTCTGGTAGGGTCTCCCATGGCAAACAGGTCCTATAGGTGACGAGTCAGACAAAGAGCGGTTCAGAAGCCCTTTATGAGAGACCAACAGGCCCCGTTAGAACCATGAGGCCGTAATTCGGTGGACCCCCCACCACCTGCAGGAGGAGCCATGGGGGCTGATGCAATGTGATTTGGGCAGCTCCAACAGCTGCCCCCATGACCCGGCAACGGAAAAGTGGAAGAAAATGGATGGATGGGTGAATATCTCAATCATTTTTAGGACTTTCTCAAAATAATTTTGCAAACCATCAGAAATACACATAAATGTGCTGACAAACATCTAATCTACATTGCTTTGTCTCTCAAAAAGATTGTCCTGAACAGACAACAAAAAAGGCCAGAAAAAAACACGTTTCCCAATCTCTTCTAGCCTGGCTAACGCCAGACTGCTGTGTGCGCTCGAATCTTTTCGAACTTCACAACAGCCTGGGGACCATGGCCGACATTTTTCCATGGATTTGGGCACCAATCACAGAACGAGGAGGGACGGTAAGACGATGACGCCCTATTTGACATACGGAAGCTTGTAGTTTGTTTAGGGATTAAAAAAATTAAAACATATTTACGGATCCAACATGACAGCAGCAGACACGATACCATCTTTCGATCAAGCTTTAGAACGTGTTCTAAATAGTTTAGCTCAAAAGTTTACAGCAGGTACGTCATACGTTATCTGATACCATGATACGATTGGCTATGGCTACGTGCAGATGCATGAGAGACATTCGTAGCGCCCAATAAATGGCTATGGACATCATAAACCACACCTCTCCTACGAGAAAATGAATTGGTGGTCCCCAGACTAAATATCACCTGTGATTTTAGTCTGGCGTTAGCCAGGCTAAATCTCTCCACCATTTCCCTCAAACTTATCTCCCCCTTTTTTTTCACAATATTTCCTACTTTTTCACAAAGTTGGATTACTGTGCCTTCCCACAAACGCAGAGACACCACATCTCCCACCTCTAGAAGCAGTGTCGCTCCATTGGCCGAGGTGCCAAATCCATTAGTCTGATGTTCGTTAGCGTTACAAATGTTCGCCTCGTTCTTCACCAGGCACAACTATAGAACGCCGTGCAGGCTGTCCGATAGCGCTAGCATGGAACTCAAAGTGGTAGGCTCCTCTCACCCGGGCAGTGAAAAACCCTGTTGAAGATTGAACATAGTTTTAGAACAATCAGAGGGGAAACTAGAGGAAGTGAAATATGAGTTCATTCACCTGTGCTTGGGTTGTAGGCGTTGCCAATGTTTGAGAAGATGTATTTGAAAACCAACATTTTGTGAGTGTTGAATGGTCCAACGTTTCCCGAGCCAGAGGCCAACAAGGACGCTGAGAAAGCCACTTGTCCAGCTGAAGAAACAAACAAAAATTCAGTGGGCATTACTCATCACATCATGCTATGGAAAAAAACTCCTCGGTGCAATTATTGTCTGTTTTTACAGGGGCGAATAGGCTGTCTCTTAGATAGTAGTTTGACCCTATGTGCTACCGAAGGCCGGAGCTCCTGGCTCCCGCCCCCTCCCAAACATACTTCAGTATTGATAGTATTTCTAATGCGTGAGGCTCAGAGCAGGACACACGCTGCCACCCGGCTCTTCCATTAGGCCAGGATGTTAGACCAGATTGCCGGTAGGTGCCCATACTTGATCCTTTTTAACGTGGCACATTTGTGTGTGATGTCTATGACGTCACATCCGGTGAGTACATTCTGTGTTGACGCTTGTTGTGGGCAAGCTAAAAACTTTAGCTCTCTCTGTGTTACTATTGTTAATCCACATATTAAACGTAGCTGTAGAGTCCACTTTAGCTGATTGTAGATCTAATTTGGCCCATTATCTCCTCCTAGATTATTCTTTCCTCCGCTTGAACCAACACTTCACACTGGATTAAATCCCTTCTCTCTCTCTCCTCCGTAGCGCAGTAGCTCGCTGGCCAGCTTAGCCCGCTGGTTTAGCCATGGCTACCCCGTCTACTTCTGCCTCTTTCGCGCTGTCCTGCTCAGTTTGCCGTATGTCGAGTCAGAACCCTGCCTCCTTCACAGATGATAGGAGTAGTTGCGTTAAGTGTAGTGTAGTGGTAGCTTTAGAGGCCAGGGTGTCCGAGTTAGAGGAGCGGCTGTCCGGAGTTTTAGTGAAGGCTAGTGTTAGCTACAGTCAGACAGTGGCAGGGACCGCAGTCCGCTCCAACAGTGCTAGAGAGGTTAGCCAGGCTGAGGCTAGCCCCGCAGCGGGTCCCGTGCAGCTGGGACAAGACCAGGACGGATTTGTGACTGTTCGGGGAGGGGGAAGTGCTAAGCGCACACACATAGACCGTTAAAAAGAATAGATAACTCCTCCACACTCCTCCCTGTTTACCATAATGACCACGTTCGAGGGGGAAATCATGGCGGATTTACAGACTCCTCCTCCCCAGCTCTGACGAAGCATGTTCCTAATAAGGGCATAAGGGCGGGATTTTCACTGTAGACTCGGCCCTTGCGTGACGTGTAGCTCGCGCAGCTCCAATGCTAACAGTCCGACCTCCGTTAAGTAGGAGATTTTTAAAAGAAAATATTTCGAAAACCAGCCTGGTTTCTTTTTTTGTGAGTAACCCAGCATTATGTCAGGAGGAATATGTAGCCATAGAAAGTGTTAAAAAAATTGAAACCAGGCATTAAAGTTGTTTTTAACGCGTCTAAAGTCCAATGCTTTTCAATGGGGGCCTAGCGATGATATGGAGGTACTACAGCAATGGCGGAGCAATGGCGGCCTCCAGTGTTGCGGTCATAAAGCAGAGCAGCATTGCGCACACCCGTAGTGCACCAAACGCTTCACGTCCAGAACAGGTTTTCTCCCCTCAGCGCCACACCGGCTGAACCTGATACTCTGGTGATTGGAAGCTCCATAGTTAGGGACGTGAAGATCCCAGCAGCTTTGGTTAGGTGTTATCCGGGGGCCAGAGTCGGGGACATTGAAGGTAACCTTAGGCGCTTAAAGCAGGGAGGGAGGCGGTTCCGTCAGATCGTGATCCACGCGGGTGGCAACGATATTCGGCGGAGACAGTCAGAGATTCTCAAATTGCAAGTAGGCGCGGTGTGTGAATTAGCTAAGTCGATGTCAGATACCGTAATATACTCTGGTCCTTATGAATAAAAAATAAAGAGTATAAGACTAAAAAATGCCGCTATCTGACTCCCGGTCTTGTTGTAAAAACAGATGAAATCAGAAGGTCACGTGTCTCAGAAGGCTCTTTATTGAAGATAGTTGTTACATGTTATCTGCTCAGTTGCTTGGAAAAGTCTAACGAGAACTGTTTTTTCCTGAGTATTTCTTTGTCTGTTAGCTCCTCCTGCTCAATGCACAATCACATACATTTCAGCATACAAAGGAAACCTGATATCCTTAAATGCTCATCCCCCTCCACATCAAAGCACATTCTTTAGCTTAGGTGAACATCTGGCAACCATATGTTAAAACACAGATAACATCCTCGTCCCACAATCTACAAAGGATGTTACCCTGGACTCCCCTGAGCTCAGTGACCTTTAACCTTTCTGGCTCCACTAAGAATTGAAGCATGAGTCAGCAAAAAGCAGCACACATTAATCGGGGCTATCAAATAACTACCTTTATATATTGACAATTTTCCCCTCTTGACTACTTTTCTAAGTAGTCACCAAAAGAAAATGTTACAAAAGTTTAATACATTCAAAACTTAAAAAACAAAACGCTATTTCTACTCATTATATATGTATCCACCTTCCACTTGCATTAACAGAAACTTCACAAACGCGATATTTGTTATTTCTATTTTTTGCTTTTTTGTCGCTATTACATGCAAAATCTGTTAACAACTTAATATGGCAGAATCTAAACTAACATTTTTTATTATAATTTTGGGTTTAACAATTCAACTTAATTCAAACAAATTCATGGCCTGCTTGGAAGCCTGGAGTAAGAAGAATGTATTGCGATGCCGGTGGTTGACATTGAAAGGTGGGCACATACGTAACAGTCAGTATTATTAGTAAGATGAGCAGTGTAGTTCACATATCTCCACTACATGTTAGCTTGGTAATGATGAACTCTCTCTCCCCTCTCGATGTATCGTTTATGTCGAACTTCAGAACCTATATTTAACCAATCTTCAAAGAGTAATAAAGGAAACACAATTACAATAGACAAAATTGAAAAAACACATATCACCACCCAGGGCGAGCATCCCATTTTTTGTAGACTAATTTTTGATTTGTCCATGCTGACGTCAGCTTCTTCTGGTCACGTGCAGGTGTGTATGATGTGACCACGATCGTCTGTATGCCTAGAGCAGAGGTCGCCAGTACTTGCTCTTCAGTTAATTCTAACAGTGTTTTTTGTACTTGGATGGCCGCTTCCTGTGAAATATGATGCCTTCAGTTCAACAGGTGGGTGAGGTGAATCTAGGGAGATTTTATGACGCCTTCACAGCAGTGGGCCTCGTCCACAACATGTGATATGGACTCTCTCCTCTTTCTGCCCTTGGAGCCCCAGGGGCAAAAACTGATGACAGGTGGTTTCCATCATCAGTGCCAGATGTTGAACCATCTTCTTTGTCTTCCATGTTGATTGAAGAACTAGATACGGCCCAGTCTGGTATGGTTGGGTCCAGTTGTTACATTTATGCACTTTAGCATAAACCCAAGATCCTGAAGAAATGTCCATGTTTGAAACAGGTGCTTTTCGAAGATCATAAGTCCTTTGTCTGCACCGATGTGTTGGGAGGTGGTATTTGTCAAACAGCATTTGAAGTAAAGGGATTGGAGCCGCGATTTTTCCTTCATGGTTTCTCCAAATTCCCTCAGCGTCTTTCACAAGCATGTGTCTATTGTTATGGTTTGCTGCATCTTTAGTTGCCTTATCAGCTGCATGATTGCCCAGAGACACAGAGTCTCGGCCTTTGGTATGGACTTTGCATTTCATGATAGCTAGTTTCGCTGGCAATTGAACTGCGTCAATAAGTTGTCTGACCCGTGATTCATGCTTTATAGTAAGTTCCGTTGTCAGCTTGAAACCATTTCTGATCCAGCCTGCAATAGATATTGTGACCGTCTTGTAAGCATAAACTGAGTCAGTGTAGATATTGACCTCGCAGCCTTCCAAAAGTTGTAAGGCGCGCAGGACTGCCATTTGCGTTGATTCTTCTTGTATTTGTTTTGCCTCCAGTATTTCATGTTGGTGTGTTGACAGTTGTTTGACTACAGCATATAACGAGACGACATGTCCTTCTTTCGCTCTGTACGAGCAGCCATCACAGAATAAAGTCATTTCTGGACTGGGCAGTGGGGTTGTCTTCAGATCGGCTCTGACATACAGTTCATTTTTGACTTTCTCTTCACACGTATGAGGTTTAAATTGTCCATGATTTGTATGTATAATCAACTGATGATTCTGCACAAGATGTGAGGTTTTCTCTATCGTCTTGGTCAGGGCTGCCAAGTAGCGTGCACATCCAGATTGTGCCTTTTCGTGGAAGTCAAGTTTGCAGGAGTAATGTTTCAGCACCCCCCCGGTTCCATGCTGCTTTAATTGGTCTCGTGTGAAGAACTGGGACATTCTATTGTTAATTGCGTTTGTTATTATTATGATTATACTGTATATACGCAAATAATGTTTAGATCCGCCATGCTTAGTTAAGGGATTATATAGGCGTTAATTAATATTTGCTATATTTATTTAATTATTAGATTTATCGTTTAAATCACTATTAGTTATGAATAATAATAATGTTTATATTAACTCATGCATTTATTTATATTCTTTTTATCAAATAAGGCGCTCTGTATTATCGTTGCTTTTAATCCTCCTACTCCTACTCCTCCTCTGCAAGGGGAGAAGGGAAAAGGGGCGGGGTTGACCGCGGCGTAGCTGGTCGGTAAGGGTTTAAACAGGCAAAGAAAAGCTTTGTCTCCTCGCCTGATTTTAATATGTATATATGTATTTTTAATGGACGTCCAACTATATATAAAAAGTTATGCAGTTGTTAAAATTTATACAACCTGCGTTTATATTTTCCGATAATCTTTAAGCGTACGACGGAAAAGATTAATTTATTCAAAACCCGCACGTGTATTGGCCACCTTTAATTAATTAGTAAAAGCAATGTATAACTATATCATTATTAACTGCAAATGTAATTTTACATGAACAAGGGGTAGGCACTTATAAGCTTTTGCTTCAGTCTACTCCCTTTGAGCTTCCATTAACTGTATGATTGTAAAACATTGGAGGAAGAAAAAATGTTAACTGCTCAAATAAACTAAACTAACTAACTAAATTAATTTATTCCTTTGATTTTTCTCTCCCGTGTACTTAGTCTTATAGCGTTTAAGAAACAGCACGGATAACTTATTTCTAATTAAAAAGCGTCCTATTTACAAAGCCTTTTATTTACAAGGTATTTTTCCGTTTCTATTGTTTATTTTTTGAGAATTATTTTACATAAAGTCCCAGTCCATCAAATCACATTTAATTTATTTTTAGACCAATCTTAGGCAGTTTAGAAAGGGGTGCCTTACCGCTTCTTTGTGTGTGCACTTGAAATCTTCTGGACCCGAAATTTTATGGAGACTTTTCGATGATTTTTTCTTTCTGAGATTTGTCCTCTGCTCTGCTGTCCTCTGCGCGTGCTCTTTGTTGCTTTGGCGCTGCTGTTCTTCTGCGGCGCGTGCGTGGTGCTGCTTCTGTTGTCCCGCTGCTGGCTTTGGAGTGTTTGATTAAAAAAAAACAGTTCTTCAGCTTTCAATGCTCTTTGCGTTTCTAAAAAACTTGGGTCGCTTTCGATCTCTGCCTTGCGCTTAAATCACGTCGGCGGACGCCAAATTATGAATAAAAAATAAAGAGTATAAGACTAAAAAATGCCGCTATCTGACTCCCGGTGGTGTTGTAAAAAACAGATGAAATCAGAAGGTCACGTGTCTCAGAAGGCTCTTTATTGAAGATAGTTGTTACATGTTATCTGCTCAGTTGCTTGGAAAAGTCTAACGAGAACTGTTTTTTCCTGAGTATTTCTTTGTCTGTTAGCTCCTCCTGCTCAATGCACAATCACATACATTTCAGCATACAAAGGAAACCTGATATCCTTAAATGCTCATCCCCCTCCACATCAAAGCACATTCTTTAGCTTAGGTGAACATCTGGCAACCATATGTTAAAACACAGATAACATCCTCGTCCCACAATCTACAAAGGATGTTACCCTGGGCTCCCCTGAGCTCAGTGACCTTTAACCTTTCTGGCTCCACTAAGAATTGAAGCATGAGTCAGCAAAAAGCAGCACACATTAATCGGGGCTATCAAATAACTAAATATTATATATTGACATCCTCTGCCCAATTTGGTCAATGATGAAATGTATAGCAGACATTTATCATTTAACTGCTGGTTGTCTAGATGGTGCGAGCAAAGTGATGTTGGAAATGTCAATAATTGGAGCGCCTTTTGGGGAAAGCCCAAGCTCATGCGCAGGGATGGCATACATCCAAATTCGGATGGTGCATCCCTTTTATCTACGAATATGGCCGATAGCCTTAGTCGCGGCCCAAATTGACGGTCCAGATATGAGCCCCGGGCGCAGAGCAGTAGTATAGAACACTCCTCTGTAACCCCCGACCCTGCTCCCGGATTGTCACAAATCATGAAGTGTGTAGATTCTCCAGAACAAAAGACTGTGTCTGTCCCCCGTAAACCAAAAACTAAAATATCAAAAGCTAACAAAACAAACGCTGGCGTGCGACCAAATGCAGTAACTTAATACAAATACCAGAACAAATAAAGACTGTGTCAGTCCCCCGTATACCAAGCACTAAAACATTAAAAGCTCACAAAACAAATGCTGGCGTGCGACCAAATAACTTAATACAAATACCCAAGAGTTAACTAAACATTAAACAAGAGAATAAACAAAGTGCTAAGCACATAACGTGTGGGTTGTTGAATATTAGATCAATCTCCTCAAAGTCCATTTTAGTAAATGACTTAATTTGTGATAACAACATTAACCTTCTCGCCCTAACCGAAACATGGCTTCAGCAGGATGACTATGTTAGGCTTAATGAATCTACCCCTCCTAGTTACGTCAATTTTCAGGCTGCTAGAACCACAGGCTGAGTTGCTGGGGTTGCAGTGATATCACACTCTAATCTTGTTCTAAATCCCAAAAGTAACCTAAAGTTCAATTCGTTTGAAAGTCTAACACTGTGTCTTACCTGTCCCAAATGGAAAAATCAAAAATCTTTACTACTTGCTATTATCTATCGACCTCCTGGCCCCTATTCAGACTTTTTAGCAGAGTTCTCTGAGTTTTTAGCTAGTATAGTGTTGGATTGGAATAAAATTATAATAGTAGGTGATTTTAACATTCATGTCGATAATAATAGTGATTGTCTGAGCAAGGCATTTAGTGCCCTACTAGATGGGGTTGGCTTTACACAAAATGTGAATCAACCTACTCACTGTCATAAACACACCCTTGAGCTGGTTTTAACATAATATGTTTCAATCCCATATTATGGGATTGAAATTAGCGACCTAAACATTCTCCCTCAGAATCCCGCGCTTTCTGACCATTTTCTAATTACATTCAAGTTCTTAATCGAAGATTATACTAATCCACAGGATAAAATTCAATTAAAACGGACCCTATCTGAAAAAGCTGTGTTAAAGTTTAAAGAAATAATCCAACCAGTCTTTAATACTATGTCTATAGAGAATAGCTCGCTTATTGATTTAAATGAAAGTGATAAGTTTGTCGACAGCGTTATGCTCACACTAAAAACCGCCCTTGATGTTGCGGCCCCAATGAAACAGAAAGTTGTTCGGCCTAGGTGCATCCCTCCCTGGTATAACGCAGAAACACGTGCGCTTAAGCGAAAGACTCGCAGATTAGAACGGTTATGGCGCATTTCTAGCACTGAGCAATCTCTTAGATCTTGGAAAAATTGCCTACTCGCCTATAAGCAAGCCATGAGGAAAGCAAAAACAAATTACTACTCTTCATTAATTGAAATAAATAAAAATAACCCTAGGTTTCTTTTTAACACAGTGGCCCGGCTAACAGTCTAACAGCACAGTAGACCCTTCCATTCCTGATACCCTTAGCTGCGATGACTTCCTTAAATTCTTTAATGATAAAATCACAACCATTAGAGATAAAATAAATAATAAGCTTCCCTTGTCTTGTTCTAATCTAAATCCAGCTGTAGAATCATTGTCTCCTTTTGAAGTCTTAGACAGGTTCATAACTGTAGATGAGGCTGAGGTATTATCAATCATTATGTCTTCAAAACCGTCAACTTGTCTTCTAGATCCAATTCCAATTAAACTCCTCAACGAAATTACTCCTGAAATCTCAGATACCATATTGAAAATAATTAACTTGTCTTTAGAAAATGGGTATGTGCCAAAGTCCTTTAAATATGCTGTTATCAAACCACTTTTGAAAAAAACAAATCTCGATCCTGATATTCTAGCAAACTATAAGCCCATATCTAATCTGCCTTTCATTTCAAAAGTCCTTGAAAAAGTAGTGGCTAAGCAGCTCTGCCGCCACCTACAGGACAATAGTTTATTTGAAAAATTTCAGTCAGGGTACAGAACTTATCATAGCACAGGGACCGCCTTAGTCAAAGTTACCAACGACCTGTTATTAGCAGCTGACACCGGACTAGCTTCAATCCTGGTTCTGTTAGACCTCAGTGCCGCCTTTGACACAATCGACCACAATATTCTCCTGCAGAGGTTAGAAACTGACGTAGGCATTAGGGGAACAGCCCTCTCTTGGTTTAAATCTTACTTATCTGATAGGCACCAATTTGTTAATGTAAACCAACAGTCTTCACCGTGTTCCAAAGTGTGCTATGGGGTGCCACAGGGCTCAGTTCTCGGGCCAATTTTATTTATATTGTACATGCTTCCATTAGGTAAGATAATCCTAAATCACAATATCAATTTCCACTGCTACGCGGACGACACACAGCTGTACTTATCAATGAAACCAGGTCAGACAGATAAATTAGATACGCTTAGTTCCTGCGTAAAAGCCATTAACACCTGGATGACTGTAAATTACCTCCTCCTTAACCCTGATAAAACCGAGGTTATTATATTAGGTCCTCAAAAACTAAGAGAGTCTTTATCTCAGCAGATCATCTCCCTGGATAATGTTAGCATATCAACGAGCTCTACAGTAAAAAACCTTGGAGTTCTGTTTGACCAAGACCTCTCTTTTAAAACGCATATAAACCAGGCTTGTAAAATTGCGTTCTTTCACCTGCGCAACATTGCTAAAATACGAAATATCCTACCTAAGAGTGATGCAGAAAAACTTATTCATGCCCTTGTTTCATCAAGGCTGGACTACTGTAACTCCCTGCTAGCAGCGTGTCCTAAAAGTTCCCTAAAAAGTTTTCAATTAGTTCAAAATGCAGCTGCAAGATTGTTAACACGTACAGAGAGAAGAGAACACATTACACCTGTGCTAAAGTCTCTCCATTGGCTTCCTGTTGAGTTTAGAATAAAATTTAAAATCCTGCTCCTCGCATTTAAAGCCATAAAAGGTATGGCACTATTGTTCCATATCGGCCAACCAGAGCACTCCGCTCTCAAAACTCAGGGCTACTAGTGATTCCTCGAGTCTCCAAAATCACTGTAGGAGGAAGAGCCTTTAGCTACCAAGCTCCGGTTTTATGGAATAAACTCCCAGCTCACGTTAAAGAAGCAGACACAGTCCCTACATTTAAGACTAGACTAAAAACGTACCTCTTTGAATTAGCTTATGATCAGGTCAGTTAGGTAAAGCTCTAACCCACAGCCTGAAGTAAAGCACTAACCCACAGCCTGAAGTAAAGCTCTAACCCACAGCCTGAAGTAAAGCACTCTTAGAAGAAACACTGCTGTGGGAAGTATGGTACATTGAGCGCTATCCTCTTCCTCTTCTAACTGCAAACTTTGTCTCATTATGATACAATATTTAGAATATCTGTAGTCTGTTCATTACTCCCACTCCCCTCGGGAGTGTCTGTCTAGATCGAGCGGAGGAATCCGGCTGAACGGAGGAACCCTGCCTACTGGATTGACAAAAAGGACTGGACGGTCTGCGATCTTGGCCCGTCTGCTTCAGGGACTCCATCGGCCCTGGGTCTCTATAGCCTGTCCGTCCATGGGAGTGGATCTCTCCATCTGTGGTTCTCCCCAAGGTTTCTCGTTTCTCCCACTGGGTTTTTGAGTTTTTCCTTGCCGTGCTGGAGAGTCTAAGGACAGGGGACACCCGCGCCGCTCGTCGCCAGCTACTGCTGACGCTTATTTGGACATTATGTTTGCCTGGATACTTGATTCACCTGAATTTACATTGTCTTATTTACTGCCTTAATGTTCGGTGCAGCCCTATGAGGCAACTCCTGTTGTGATATAGGGCTATACAAAACCATTGATTGATTGATTGATTGATTGATTGATTGAGTTAGAATGAAGCTCAAAGTCCAGGGCCTGAAGATGGTTCAACATATACAGAGAGAAACAAATAAGTGTTCCATGTCCAGTGTTGGTGTGAACAGGTCTCACTCTGTAAAGTGCTGTGGAGGCTCAGTCCTGGTCCACACTGAGGACAGGACTGTGTTGAACTGCTCTGGTCCCAGGTGGAAGACAAACAGTGTCTGCAGAGCCAGTGTCCACAGCTGGAGGAGACTGGATCCCTCAGGACGCTCCCACAGAGACAACAGGACAATGGGGCCGGACCAGGACTCTCTCTGTGGAGACACACACTCAGTCACACATATTCACTAACTGGATTTTCTTGGCAAATTCTTTAAAAGTTTTTTTGTTTGCTCTCTGTTGAAAGTGAAAAATCCTTTTAAATGAAGCTGGATAAACAATACACACAACTTCAAATGCGAAAAAAGGGGTTTCTTTATTTCTCCCAACTGTCCTAGAAAACGTCAGCACAGGTTTTGTTATCTTAAGACTGAAATTACAAGTATTCAGCTGAATAAAAAGTGTTTGTGAATGTTGCACCAAACTGGAAACACAACTTTGTCCCGAGGGCTGAAGTTCGTGTTGGCCCTTTGGTATTTCATTATTAGACAGAAAATGTTGAAAAGAATCAGGATAAATATGAAACAACAGAAGGTAGAGCAGGTGAATAACTTGACTCAAATGAGAGCAGCCGTGTCCTCATTCAGACAAACTGTTTTAAACATGTTTAAAGTTTGTAAAGTCAAATCAAACCAAAGTGACACTTACCTCTGCATGTGAACGAAGGCTGCATCCGAAACCATTAAATTGTAGCCTCTAAGTACTAACACTAGCTACTAATCCTTAACCTTTCATGGGGTCAACTGTTAGATCTCTATCCAGTTAGTGAACTAGAGCTTCAGCAGCATTTGCCCAATTCGACTGTCCTTACCCAGGGGAAGGGGAAGTGACATCACCAACAGCTGTTCGTCTTCTTTAAAGTTCAGTGCAAGCCAAACAAAAGCGCATACCGCCACCTACTGTATATTGTCCAACAACAACATAGTGTCCAAATAAAGACATTTAAGGCGGAAAAAAAAGAAAAGAAAGAAAGAGAAACATCCAAATGATCCTTCACATTTCCCTTTATTTTATCTCAACAGCAGTTTCATAAAGCTACAGTATGCAAATTAGCCATGTGGCTTAAGTTTCTACTAAATGAAAACAAAAGCACAAACTACTTACTTACTTACTGAGGAGGCTCTTTAAAACCATGTGACTGTGCTGTGGTGACTCTAACATGTATTTTGTCACTTTTATAAAGTTTGGCTTGTGCAGAATCTTATTTTTCATTTTTATTGTTTATCAAATGTGCACCTGTCAATCAACAGTGGTTGCGCATGAATCACTCGGAGGTGGGGGCGAGGGGGGTGGGGAGATTGGCGCAGTGGCTTATGGGATGGCACATGGCTCCTAATCGCCAGTAAGTTAGCATCAGAGGTCCCTATGCTAAAGTGGCTATGATAGTTAGCAAACAGGCCACTTCCCCTAACTCCTTCCTAACTTGCAGACCAATTCGGACGCATCTTATCATGGCGGACGCTGCCGCACATCCGGTTTGGCGTAAGACCTCTTACCAATTTACTGGTTTCGGATGGAGCATCAGGCTGCATCCGAAACCATTCAATTGTAGCCTCTAAGTACTAACACTAGCAACTAATCCTTAACCTTTCATGGGGTCAACTGTTAGATCTCTATGCAGTTAGTGAACTTCTGCTTCAGCAGCATTTGCCCAATTCGACCGTCCTTACCCAGGGGAAGGGGAAGTGACATCACCAACAGCTGTTTCTTCTTCTTTAAAATTCAGTGCAGGCCAAACAAAAGTGCATACCGCCACCTACTGTATATTGTCCAACAACAACATAGTGTCCAAATAAAGACATTTAATAAGGGAAAAAAAGAGAAACATCCAAATGATCCTTCACGTTTCCCTTTATTTTATCTCAACAGCTGTTTCATAAAGCTACAGTATGCAAATTAGCCATGTGGCTTAAGTTTCTACTAAATGAAAGCAAAAGCACAAACTGCTTCATTTAGGCCATTTACTGAGGAGGCTCTTTAAAACCATGTGACTGAGCTGTGGTGACTCTAACATGTATTTTGTCACTTTTATGAAGTTTGGCTTGTGCAGAATATTTTTTTAATTATTATTATTAAATGTGCACCTGTCAATCAACAATGGTTGCGCATGAATCACTCGAGGGTGGGGGCGAGGGGGGTGGGGAGATTGGCGCAGTGGCTTATGGGATGGCACATAGCTCCTAATCGCCAGTAAGTTAGCATCAGAGGTCCCTATGCTAAAGTGGCTATGATAGTTAGCAAACAGGTCACTTTCCCTAACTCCTTCCTAACTGAAAGCCCAATTCGGACGCATCTTATCATGGCGGACGCTGACGCACATCCGGTTTGGCGTAAGACCTCTTACCAATTTACTGGTTTCGGATGCAGCATTAGTCTCTCTGAACTTCACTTTGGTACCTGCATCAGGTGAGAGAAGCCCCGCCCCTCTGTGTTTCCTGTAAGTCATGTGATCAGTCTGTGATCTGGTCTGACTCGTTATAAATATGTTTATGTGGAGCTTCAGTTTTCATACTTTTGCAGATTTGTACAAAGCCACACCCACACACATAGCAGAGAGTGAGACTAGGGCTAGTTGTCACACTTGTATTTCGAGAATCCACTTCTCACCAGTGTTGGTTGTGCCTATATTAATAGTGATATTTTTGCTGTTAACATAAGGGATCCCCTAAACCTTTAGGGGATAAAGGGTCAATGTTGTGTTTCTTTTTTAAATAAAAAGACAAAATAAGCTTTAAATCACTCACAGATCAAAGCCTGACGTGTTCCTGCCACTAATTTAAAATGTTTTGTTTTTGCAAAATACTTTAAAACGAGCTGCAAAACGTAGAAAATCACCCAATTCCCCAAAATAAACAAAAGTAAATGTTAAAATAATATGATCATAAAACATATGGACACAAAAACTAAATCTCCCACCATTTCTACCCATGAGACAACCACCCCCTGAGTCCATGAGACAACCACCCCCTGAGTCCATGAGACAACCACCCCTGAGTCCATGAGACAACCACCCCTGAGTCTACGAGACAACCACCCCCTGAGTCTACGAGACAACCACCCCCTGAGTCTACGAGACAACCACCCCTGAGTCCATGAGACAACCACCCCCTGAGTCCATGAGACAACCACCCCCTGAGTCTACGAGACAACCACCCCGAGTCCATGAGATAACCACCCCTGAGTCCACGAGACAACCACCCCCTGAGTCCATGAGACAACCACCCCCTGAGTCTACGAGACAACCACCCCTGAGTCCATGAGACAACCACCCCCTGAGTCCACGAGACAACCACCCCCTGAGTCTACGAGACAACCACCCCCTGAGTCCATGAGACAACCACCCCGTGAGTCCATGAGACAACCACCCCCATCTGAAAACATGACACTTGAAGCTGCTCTCACAGGGCTTTATATAAGATTGTATAAATAGGGTTTGTATTTGTTTTAGGAAAAGCCTGATGACAAACAGGACAAAGGAGGAGCCAGAGCTGATGATCAGGTCAGAAAATGTCCCTCATATATAGGTTTGATCAGGGATTTATCGGCTCTGTACCTAAACTCTTTTTCTAGTAAAAGCAGGAATTTGAGAAGTCGTTGGTGTTTTCTTCACTGTGAACTTGGCGTTGTTGTAAAACGTACATAAATTCAAGCGAGTAGAAGATGGAGACGTGTGGGAGGGTTTGTGAGAGCTAGAAATGAGTTTAAAACAGTTGAAATTGTACTTCCTCACTGTGTGGCTGTTTGAGAACGGGAGAAATCAGGTACAGGGGCTTTAAAAGCTCGAGCAATATCGTAATATCAAAGTTGAAGGATATAAAAACAGGGAAGTACAGACTGTGATCCCTGTTTCAGTGGAGCAGTGAAAACATTCATTATATTGTAGTGTTCAAAGTCTCACAATATTATGAGGAACTTTGACTGAATCAAACGGTTAGAGCCACAGCAGGACAACATTCAGACTGAACTACATAGACCATGATCCTTTGTGCTTGAAGTTAGAACTAAAGGAAATCACTTTTTATAGTGGGGGGTCCCAGGCTGTTCAAGTGGTGCTCTCTACCTGAAAAGTTTGTAAAATGGTGTGATTGAATTGAGTTGATTCCTTATAAAGAGCAGATAACCTCAGCTAATAAAGAGACTTCACCACATACTACAGTCTGAAACAAGTTTACAGCTGTGCAATAAACTACAGTGGAGAATTAGGAAACAGGATTATTTTATATCAACACGTGACGCTTGAACTGTAGATTAAAGATGAGTCCATATCTAATGGCAATACAATAGACCACTGTTTGCACTCATATTTATAAAGCTTTCATCTTTTCATCATTCAAACAAACTCCAAATGCATCCAAATGACTTGTTTGGTTTTCTTGAAAGCAATTTTGTCTCTTTAAGGAACTGTTTTTAATATTTCACAAACGCTACAGATATAAAGCAAACATGAACAAATAAAACATGGATTTTACTGATAATGATTTTAATCTGGATTTATTTACAATTATAGGAATATTTTACAATAAGTAAAAGTTGTTTAATCAACAGTGACACTTTTTACTTTGGTTCTTAAGTTCAGACCCACTGATAACATGAAGTGAGAAAGTCTATGAGCCCCGTGCTTTGGGTTGCCAGATCCTATGGCTTAAACCAGTGTGCAATAAACTTAAATAAATGACCAGTAAAGGCAACCGGGATTATCTTTATGTTTGAAATGCCTTTTTAAAACAGTGAGTGTGTTTGCTCTACGTCTTAAAAGAATAGTTCCAGGCTTAAACGCCACCGCACAACGACTCCAAATCTACACTGCCCTCTGCTGTCCCGTGTGGGTGGATTTGGAATTGCAACCTACTTGGTTTTAATAGCTAAAGCTAAACATTTTTTGCAATATGAAATGTATTGTTCTTGCTGCAAAAAAAACAACAACAAAAAATCATTAAATTCAAAGTAAAGTCTAATTTTTGACACAAACATTCACTTCACATAAGTCCAATGTGAAATCTTTGCATCCGGACATTACAATGACAGTAAAAGTGTCTGCAGGAATATTCTAACAAATTAACTTTAAAGGGACTATACATAAGTTTAACCACAAATAAATGTATACAAATTTAAATTGTCTTCCTCATACATGCTCCAGCAATGCCCTGGTGAGTAGAATGAGCCCTGGCCTTTTCACTGCAATTGCCTCTATATGCCTGTAAAGTCACTTAAATAGTCTATGCTCGGGTCGAACAAGCAAACAGCGTAATGCGTAATGCGCGTTCACGCTCAGCTGTAGCGTTAGCTGTAGCGTTAGCTGTAGCGTTAGCTGTATCTCCTCTATACTGACGCTGCAGAGCGAGTGGTAACTTCAGAAGGATGGATTTAGCGGAGAATAAGAGGAGACCGGCTTCAAGCACCATCGAAACTCCAGCCCAGACCCCAAATAACAAAAAGAAACGAAGAGTTTATTTGAGTGTGACCAAAAAGGCGAAAGTCGAGTCTGATCAGCGTAGGCAAAGAACCAGAGTAAACATTGGAAAAGAGAATCTCTCAAAAGACCCGCAGCTTATTTTTGCTTGAAAGGTAAGAAATTATGACTAAATACGTGGAGGAAAAGTGTTGTTGATGCTTCAAAACAACAGTGTCCGACTGTCCGTGCATGTTGTACAAACTTCACTGAAACAAGCCATAAAATAATCATATTTGGAAGTTACCAAAATAGTTGATCTAATAGTTTTATACCTACAGAGAAGTTGTGTAGTATTAGTAGCAGACTAGTAATGTCAGTAATAACAGTAATTGTGCTGTACCTACAAAACATTTGAGTAGTAACAGTGGTAATGGTGCTGTATTTACAATGGCAAAAATAATGCTTCTAATGTTAGCTTTTCTTGGCTGCAAAATAAGCATGACTGCTCACGGATTTATAAGTAGTGAAACGACTACAAAAAGTGGACATGTGCCGTTTACAATATAGTTTATGAGTTAGCTACGCTAACTTTGAGCCCAGGAAATTGAAGAGACGATTTTGGCTTTTCCTAGTAGCATTTCTACCAGTGGAAATATTTTATTATTTTAATTAGGTCTGCGTTTATGCATACGACGTATACGAGTATTTTTTTTTCCTCCTTCAAACGTCAATTATTCGTTTATATGTATTACTTGGCTTCTTCACTCGATTCACTTTGCTGCATTTGCTCAAGTATTTTAACTGATTTGGTCTAAATATCTTACAAAACAGTAACGTTTCTTACCTCAGTTTAAGTCATGCCTGCAAATCTGTAAATTGACCAGGACGGGACTGTTATTTCTGGTGCTCCTAAAGCCTGAGCGCCTCATGCACGAGCTTATCATCGAGGCTGCAGTTACGCGTTTGGCCTGAGGGGGCAATTGTGAGCACAAAACTGCCAAACTCCACAGAGCCCCTTTAAGATGGAAAAAATACAGTTTTCACCTTGGATTTGTCTGTAAGTTTGCAAACGTCACACAGGAGTGGAATGATTACTTCTCATACGACACAACGACCAGGAAAGAGTCCAAGGATTCATTTTCTAACCATCGGAGAATGAGCTGGTGTTTGCTTTTAGTCCTGATGGTGTTAAGGTTTAAAAGTCACTCAATCGTATAATGTTCCCACACGTCCAGAGAAGAAGTGTTTTTTCCCCCATGATTGTTTATGTCATTGCATGTAACTCTAATTATTGTCACTGTATCTTCAGCTCTTGATCTAAAATGTGGTGTCTAACGATGGTAAGACACTGTCGGAGCGAGAATGGAAGCAGAATGTCTCAGTGTAGTTTCCGAGCTGTTGTCCAGGTCAGTGAGAGGACACAGTAAATGTCAGGTGTGGACAGGGCTGAGTCTGGTCCATGTGCTCCCTCTGTCCAGGATCAACACTCAGGACAATGGTTGGTTATAGTCCCACCAGCTGAAAAGAGACGACACAGACAGTTATTAGACACAGAGGGAAGAGAAACAGGCATTAGTCATTTAGCAGCAACAGAAAGTGCACTTCAGTGTGTAATAGTCTGGTGTTTGGAAGGATGGTTTAAGAAAGTGAAATGTAGCCCGTTTTGCTGTTTTACAAATCCTGTAATAATGGGAGTAAGGACTGAGGAAGCTGCAGTGACCAATCAGAGCAGACTGGCCTAAACAGAGTCCAACAGTCCTTATGTTTTGTCCAATGGAGCCTGAGACAGGAGGCTGTACTGCAGCATCAGGAGGGGCAGTTTGGGACTGTTTCATGTGGATTCAGCAGAGCCACATTCACTGAGATCAGCCAAACCAGACTCTGCTCTGATCCACTCCTGTTCACTACACTATAGTATATACTCACTGTAGAAACTCCAGTCGACAGTGAGGACTCTGTTGGAGTTCACACAGCTCCTGGACGTCTGACTCCTTCAGGTTGTTAAACCACAGATACAGTTCTCTCAGATGTGAGGGGTTGGACTTCAGAGCTGAGGCCAGAGAAGAACAGCTGGACTCTGACAAACTGCAGCTCCACACTCTGAATAAAGAATAAATGATGAACAGATGATGAAACTATGATGTGAATAATAAAGTAGCCTTTTTTGTTTTTTTTGGTTCAAAGCTCAATGAACCTGGTGGGAATTAGATAAGTCTGGGAAAATTATATATATATATATATATATATATATATATATATATATTACAGTATATGTCATTTCCAAGACGTGAAAGCTCAGAGTCTGAAGGATCTACTGAAGTGGAGATTTTGTCGCATGGGGGGAACAAAAACCGCATTTGAAGAAAACAGCCCCTGTACAATCATTTAATATGAAGTCTCTTGTGTGTTTTGTCTGATAAATACAGAGACTTTCTTTTTCTCTGGTGCAGCCTCCTCTTCATCCACAACAGCGTGTGCTTATCTGGATGGACTTGTGTTCATGACTGAGGTAAAGCTGTGGAACATGTCCAGTGTGTGACAGTAAGAGTGAACTGACCTCAGAGTCTCCAGTCGACAGTCTAGATTCTGCAGGAAATCACACAGACGTTCCACTCCAGAGTCCTTCAGGTTTGAGTTAATGCCCAGATCCAGTTGTCTCAGATGTGAGGGGTTGGACTTCAGAGCTGAGGCCAGAGAAGAACAGCTGGACTCTGACAAACTGCAGTAGGACAATCTGAATAAAGAATAAATGATGAACAGATGATGAAACTATTTGAATGTATTGATTGTAACAGAGGCTCATATGAGATTGTGCTGACGACCTGATATTTAAGTTTTCATTCAGTGTCAGATTCTGTCTGAGACAAACCTTTCTCTGTTTTCAGACACTTTGCATAAAGCCATATCTTCACTAGTTACAATGATGTGAATTCACCAGATTTCACTTGATTTGAGCCGTTTGGACAAGTTTAAAAGTATTTATTTGAATATAATCTCCTTCTCTCAGGGAGAAGATACAGGGCAGACTCAACAGATGAAAAACTCCACTCTTTTCCATCTTTTAGATCAAATGCTGAAACTGGAATGTGAATGTGAGCATTAATGATGTGGGAATGTTTCTTATTTGATGCTCTCTGTTAGACACATTTCACAAGAGTCAATAAAGTACATGGTGTTAGGCCTCGTTCATCAGACTGGACAGGGAGTCTTTATTATTTATGTCACATTTTCTGTCAATGGGGCGACGTGAAGAGAATTGTTCCTAAAATGACTTCACTTGAACAGTTTAGCCTGAAATAAAAGGATATAAACTAAAACACTCAGATAATGTCGACCTAATCAGTAATTCCATCTAAACTAGAGCTGCACAGTTTTGTAAAAATATCTCATTGTGATAATGATTTATTTATTATTTACATAAATGATTTAGATAAAGCGTCAAAAATGCACATTTGCACTTCTACACAGATGACCTCGCTCTCTCCTTGTGCAGCTGAGTTTTTTACCTTTTTCTGCGAACTGCATTTGTGGTTTATGTGTTCCACATTGTTTTTCTGGATACTTTTGTACGTCTTTACTGTGTTTTTGTGGAGGTTTGGTGGATTTGTTTACTTTGAGAGTCTAAAATGGTCCTGAAGAAAGCAGCTTTTTAAAGGTAAACAAAATGCTGGCTTATCAGCTAAACCCATTTGAGACCTACAAATTTCTCCTTCTGAGACACTAAAGAGGCACCAAGAGCCCCCACAGCTGCAGCACACTCGAGGCGTCACAAGAGGAGCTACAGGAAACAAGTAACGTACAAACGAGAGATGGCGAAAGACTGTTGTGAAGTGGAGGGAGCGGAGGGAGGAAGAGGAAGGTGGAGCTGACCCATGCAGGACACCACGCTCTGAAACAGGGACAAAGCCAGGAGGCGCGGCCCCATTTCAGAGGATCAGAGGGCAGCCAACCAGGTTTCTTCGGAGTGCTACAGTTCCCCCGACCTCCAAGGTCATGCGGGTCAGGTTGACACAGTGGCAGCGCGGCTCAGCCGCAGCAGCTCAGGACTAACACCTGAACACTATTTCGTTGTACGCTTGTACAATGACAATAAAGCACTTACTTACTTACTTTTATAAACGTCAGCGCCTTTGGCAGAATAACTACAATTGTCTTTTAATCAATGACAGGATGCTTTTTATAATCTAAAATGAGTTTGAAATGCAGACAAGACAAAATACATGTTGTTCTCAAACAGAAAATCAGCCTCCCAGCACTTGCCTTCCATCATTTCAAATGAGGGACACCAAATCCAACTAGTAACACAATATAAATATCTGGGAATTTTAATTGATGATTGTTTATCTTTTAAGCCTCATATTAAAAAACAGATTCACAGATTCAAACTAAAACTGGGTTTTTACTTTTGAATGAAGTGGTGCTTATGGTTTGAAGAAAGAAACTTGTGAGTGCTACTTTTCTGCCTGTTTTGGACTATTGTGATGTTATATATATGAATGCCTCACTGACTCTCTGCGTGCCTTGGACACTGTGTATCATGGAGCATTGTGCTTTATTACAAACATGAGGTCGCTGACTCATCACTGCGTCTTGTTCGCCCGGGTGGGCTCCTCATCTTTGTCCTTTGGTAGATTGAAACATTGGTATCTTTGGATTTCTAAATGTATTGTTGGACTTGTTCCTCCTTATCTGCAGCAGCAGCTCCAGCCTGCGCATATGAACTGTGAAGTAGATGCATTTCAGAACATGTTTGTAGAGCTCTAAACTACAGGGCGAGCAGGTTAAAACCACGGGGAGGAGGTTTATTTGTTGTTTTCAAAGAATGTTTTATGAACTAAATAACTACAACATTTGTGATTTGCTGATTGTGATCATTAAAATAGTGATTTTGATTTGATTGTGATGAATCTCTAAATTCAAGTCGTTCTTCTCTGATGTAAAGGTTTACTTTCAGAGTCTTTTGTGCTTTGTTTGATAAATACAGCTGCTTTGTAGTGAAGGCAATTGAAGCACTGAAATGGTCAGACTGAGCCAGGTGAAAGTGAGTGGACAATAGTATTAGAGCAAAGAGAGAGACTTACATCAGAGTCTCCAGTCGACAGTTTGGACTCTGGAGTCCGTCACACAACACCTTCATTTCAGAGTTCACCGCTGAGTTATATGTAACCCCCGTTACAAATAAACACTGGTGTAACTGGACAAAACCTGACAATAAATAACCTTATAAATATTAATAAATAACCTAATTAAATATTCGCTTAAAAACAGTTAAAAACTATGCGACAATAAATATATAATTAGTGGAATTTACAATGTTATTATAAAAAGTTACATTGTAAACCGTTATCAATATAACCGTTATTCAAGACGCTCTCAGCGTATGCCCCTCCCCCACCTGGCTGAGGCTCAGTCAGCGACAGGAGTCTGAAAAGAGCGCACGGGCGAACAGAGCAGTGCAGCGGTTACGAACAAAACTGACCCAAACTACACCGAAAAGTGATCTTACACACCGTTTGCCTTGCCGGGTTGAGGGAAGAGTGTGTCTACGAGACGTGAAACCTTTGAGAGTAGTCTCGGTGAGTTATTTATTTGGAAAGTTTTTGTTTGTTGCTCAGCATTTGAGCTGAAGTTGACGCAAACTTATTTATTGTACAGTGTTTGTCGCCTGCGGTTAAACGAGGCCGATGCTTTTGCTTGAGACGCAGAGAGCAAAGAAACGGTAACAATATATTTGCTCTTTTATTTTTATTTCTCTTGTCCAGCATTTGGTGCTGAAGTTAATATAAATGTATTCTTTTACGCAGCGTTTGTCGCTGCGGTTAAACGAGGCAGTTGCGCTTTTGCCCGAGACGGCAGGGACCAGATAACGGTAACTTAACGTTTTTTGCATTTTTACTTTTATTTCTGTTGGTCACAATGTTGATTATTTTTACGGTGGTTTGTTCATTTTATGTGAAAAGAAGCTTTATTTCCCAGTAACAGTAAAAACAAATGGTCGCCTCTCTTTTTTTTGTTTCTCTCTCAAGTTACGTGCCTCCGCAGCCTTGTAAGCGGCTGGATTTGTGTTTTTACTTGAATGTAATTTTATTTAATGCTAATTGCGATCCTTGTTTGGCCTGCTCCACAGGCCAGGTTTTATCCCCACCCCGAGAACACCTCAGTTCTTGGAGTTGGATCGAGTTCTTGGACCCAGGATCGAGTCGAGACCAAGGCGAGCCACCCAACGGAACATTCTCAGGATCAACGGCAGCGTCTCGCGAGGCGCGTGTGGTCCGCATTCCACCAAAGAACCTCACTGACTCCCAGACCAAGGTTTGAGGAGCGTTTGTGGAGTTTTTCCAACGGATTTGAGCGCATGTTAAAGGGCGCCTACGTTGAACTCAGAACATATTCACAATTTAAGTTTTGCTAAGTTTTTGGACAATTAGAAGCCATTTTCTTTTTGTTATTGCTTTGCAAGCCAAATTGTTCACTGGATCCTTTTGATAATTGTTATTTTTATGTATTTAAAGGGTACCTATGGTGTCATTTTTAAAGTGACAAACGTGTTTGAAAATTGAAAAGAGTGAATAATATAAACCTGAAACCAAGATTAAACTTAAATTAAAGTAATTTAAGAATAGGTTTAAATTCAAAACACTCAAAAGTAACTAAATGACCGGTCATAAAACGAAACTTGTTGAAATAAGGAAAGTGAAACAAGTGAAACATACCTTTTTTATTGAACTCATCTCAAAAGTTAAAACAATATAAAGGTGTAACGGGTAACTAACAGAAGTGCCAGTATTAATGTTTGATGTTTGTCTGTCCTTTTTATTGTCTATGTTAAGTAAATTGCCGGCTTTTCCATTTAAACTTATTGACTTTGGCTCTCATTTTGAATTACACACCACTCCTTTCGAATCTAGAACTGGTCCATACCCTACAGTCCTTTGCCTAACAGCGTAGGTGTCACATATAACTCAGGTCTAAATGTCTCAGGTGAGAAGGACTGGACTTCAGAGCCGACGCCACCACTTCAAGATGAACCTTTGAGAGGTTACAGCGATAAAATCTGTAAAATGAGAAAAAGTCATTAAACAAAGCAGAGCTGCTGCCTGTGAGGCCAGTGACACTTTTATAATCAGAACAATATGGTCCATGTTACAGCTTTAATGTTCCATCTGGACTTACACAGCCTTTCTGCAGTTCCTCACGGCTGGGACCAGTCTCAGTCGTCCTTCCTCTGATGTATTGTACTTCTGTAGGTCCAGCTCCTCCAGGACGTCCTCTGACATCTGCAGCATGTAGGCCAGAGCTGAGCACTGGGACTCAGACAGTTTCTCTGATCTGTCTGACTTCAGGAAGTCCTGGATCTGCTGATGGAGCGAGTGGTCGTTTAACTCAGTCAGACAGTGGAAGATGTTGATGCTTCTGTCTGGAGATACGTCCTTTGTGTTCATCTTCTTCAAGTTGTTGATGACTCTTTGTCTTGTTTTTGAGTTGATCTGTGATGGACCCAGCAGAGCTCCCAGAAGCCTCTGGTTGGACTCCAGAGTGAGGCCATGGAGGAAGCGCACAAACAGGTCCAGGCGGCCGTTTGGACTGAGGAAAGATTCTTGGAGGTTTTTCATGAGGAATTCCTGCAATGCTGTGTCACCTTTGAGCAAGTCCTGAAACCCCTGCATATTCCTCTTAGTTTTATTCTCACAGTTAAATGTATGAATGCGGTAAACAGCTGCCAAAAACTCCTGGACGCTCAGGTGGATGAAGCAGTAGACTGATTTGTTGAAGATGACACTCTCTCGTTTGAAGATCTCTGTACAGAGTCCTGAGTAGACTGAGGCCTCGCTCAGGTCCAGACCCACCTGCTGCAGGTCTTCTTGGTAGAACATGATGTTTCCTCTCTGCAGTTGTTCAAAGGCCAGTCTCCCCAGCTTCAGGAGGAGCTCACAGTCGACCGGAGTCAGCTCTGGGCCGCTGCTCTCCTGGCTGTACTTCCTCTTCCTCTGCGTCTGCACTAACAGGAAGTGTGCGTACATGTCGGTGAGGGTCTGGGGCAGGGGTCCGCTCTGCTCGCTTCTCAACATGTGGTCCAGGACGGTGGCTGTGATCCAGCAAAGACTGGGATCTGACTCATGTTGTGGAGGCTGTGGGACGTCCTGATGTGGGAGAGCACTCTGTCACACTGCTCTGAGTCTGTGAACCTCTTCCTGAAGTACTGCTCCTTCTGTTGGTCAGTGATGAAGCCCCTGACCTCTGTGAACCTGTGCACACAGCGCGCAGGGATCTGATTGGCTGCTGCAGGTCGGGAGGTGATCCATATAAGGGCAGAAGGAAGCAGAGAGCCTCTGATGAGGTTGACCAGCAGCTGGCTGACCTCTGACTCCTGTGTGACCTCAGAGATGAGCTCACGGCTGAAGTCCAGAGACAGCCTGCTCTCATCGAGGCCGTCACAGATGAACAGGACTTTACTGTGGGCCAGAGTCTGAGCTGAGAGCTCCTTTAGTGATGGGTGGAACACATGTATCAGCGTCAGCAGACTGTAGCGCTGCTCTCTGACCAGGTTCAGCTCTCTGAAGGACAGTGGCACCACCAGCTCCAGCTCCTGGTTCTCTGAGCCCTGGGCCCAGTCCAGAGAGAACTTCACAACTGAGAAGGTCTTCCCCACTCCAGCCACGCCGCAGGTCAGCACCACTCTGATGGTTTTGTGCTCGGAGGGTAAGGCTTTAAAGATGTCCTGGCACCTGATTGGAGCGTCATGGACAGTCTTCTTGGAGAGAGTCTCCATCTGCCTCTCCTCATGTTGGGTACTGACCTCTTCACTGAGGCCCTCTGTGATGTACAGCTCAGTGTAGATCCTGTTCAGAGAAGTTCTAGCTCCTGTTTCAGCTCCAGAACGCTCTTATAGGAACCTGCACACACCATGACACAGTTAGAATGAAGCTCAAAGTCCAGGGCCTGAAGATGGTTCAACATATACAGAGAGAAACAAATAAGTGTTCCATGTCCAGTGTTGGTGTGAACAGGTCTCACTCTGTAAAGTGCTGTGGAGGCTCAGTCCTGGTCCACACTGAGGACAGGACTGTGTTGAACTGCTCTGGTCCCAGGTGGAAGACAAACAGTGTCTGCAGAGCCAGTGTCCACAGCTGGAGGAGACTGGATCCCTCAGGACGCTCCCACAGAGACAACAGGACAATGGGGCCGGACCAGGACTCTCTCTGTGGAGACACACACTCAGTCATACACATTCACTAACTGGACCTTCTTTTCCGAGTCTTTAAAATGCTTTTTGTTTGCTCTGTTGAAAGTGAAAAATAGTTTTACCTTTTCTTGAGCTTAGCCGGAGAGCAATAACATTTTGACCAACTTATGTTATTTTAGCTGTTGTCTGTGAATCAAAATATAAGTGTCTCACTCACAGCAGACTCTGAGCAGATCCAGCTTCACCACTGAAGACTGGAGGAGGACTCTTGGACCTGTTGCTCTTCAGAGACTCACAGCTGAACTCTGCTCTCTGTCTCGGACTCTCAGCTCTGACAGATTGATTCAGAAAGACAAAATGAGACAATAAGAAGATAAAGTGCAGGTGTAGCTCCTCTGATGTACTCACTGTGTTTGAGTGGGCTCTGCTTTGTTTTTAGACTGAGCCTCCTCCTCATCCTCACACACTCTCTCCATGTTTCTGTCTGAAAGCTCAAGGACAGGGAAACTAAGAATCACTATAGGTTTTACTTGTGTTATACTTTCAACAATTGGTCAAATCATTGAATATACAAAATTACAAAATAATAAAAATATATAACCACAGTTTGTACGGGCAGCAGCAAGTCAAATGTAATGCTTTTTAATGCCATTTTAATGCCTCAAACACAAAGAAATCTGTGCATTTTTCATTCTTTAAGTTTTGCAAACGTTCCAGCAAACAGAAGAATGAGGGAGAATTTCAATTTTCAAATCAGACACAACGGGAAACTTTTTTCCCACAATTTGAGCCCAAACTGCAGCTGACTGTGTTTTAGACCAAACATTTGTATTTCTGCTGAACTTACGCAGTAAAAAGTAGCCGAGCAGTGTCTTTATCTTTACAAAAAATTTATATTTAATGTTGTTTTTCATTGGAAAAGTAAAGCCTTCATTTTGACACAATCCATTTAAAGACTTTTATTGATTTTTATTTCCTGCCCGCAGAAACTCTAATAAAGTTGTTCTTCATCCACATACCTCCACAGAGTTGTGTTGTTTCACTGTTGCTCTGAAACTTCTTCTCCTCTCTCCTCCTGCTCCAGGACAAACTTTCTGCTCATTTATCTGAATTATACAGTAGATTTTAGAATGACGTCATTGCTACAAAAATACACGTGTGAAATCAGAACTGTCCTCTGCTGCCCTCTGCTGGACATTCAAACGCAAACAAAACAACCAGCATGTTTTTAGTCCCAAACAGTTGAACGGTTATAGGCCTACTGTAAATATTCAGAGCTGTTTCTATGTGACCAAGTTTGGTTTAGACAAAGAAAAGCTTCACATTTCAGTTTAACAACAGGAGATCCGGTCTAACCTCAGTCTGTAGTTGATCATGTTCAGCTGGATAAAAAACAGGAAGCCAATATGAAGAAATATAAATCTACTACAACAGGATATAGAGCGTCATATAAACTTTGAAACACTGGGTAAAAACAGTTCATATTTGTTGTTAAAGTCTGCAAAGTCAAATAGAAACAAAGTTCTACTCACGTCTGCAAAGACAAAACGGTCAAAATGGAGTGTCCTCAGAAATACGTGGGCTGTTTCCCAAAGCCTAGGTACCTTGCCTTGCCTTGGTGTAGAAGGCAGTACCTTTAAACTCACACTTACCTTCCAGACCAAGGCAAGTGTCCTGCCTTGGTCCAAAAAGAGCTGCTAATGAAACACACTTCAGCGGTAAAGGAAGTGAAATCACAAAATAAAAAAGGAAGTTGTGTTTCATCCAGGGGAGGGTCTGGGGATTCTGAAGGCTGGTGAAGTGGAAGTAATTATATTTTTACCAACTACAAATATGAATAAAAATCAGTCAGAGATAATGAAACCTATCTGAAAATACAAAATAAAACTCGAAAGGGGGACTAAAACTTTAGAAATAATAATGTCAAAGTGTCTGATATTAATTAAATCCAATGCCCACAAATGAAGTCCTTTGCTCCATGCAGCAGTGACATTTCCTCTGTATGTTTGAATCAAATAATATAAATTTCAAATTTACAAAACACATAATAGATTTAGTTGTTCTATTATTGACAAAAAAAGAGACAAAAACCTGAAATTCATTATTTGACCAAATCTTGACAAAAACGTGTGCTTTTTTTGCAATTGAAATGAACACTGGTTGCAGAGCCATTAAACAAGTCAAAGCTTGTAATCTTTTCTTAAAAAGTGAAATTTAAGTGCTTTAACAAGTCACACAAGCCACCACCACCGCCGTGGTGCATTATGGGTGATTTTGGCTGGAGCAAGGCAGTGAAGGCTACACTGATGTCCTCGGTATATTAGCCACATGCTAACCAAAGGGAGGACACATGTCAGGTCATCGGCCACTCTGAAGACAGTGGTAAAAAGTGACTGACCGCTCTATAATCATTACTCAACATGTTTAGGAGCGGCTAAAAGACATCGGCCACTCTGAAATTGTCATTGCCCGATGCCACCCTCGTGTTCTTTTTTTTCTTCTTCTTCCAAAAGGCACGCAAGTGCTGTAGCCAAAAGCCATTATAGACAGATGTCAGAATCGTCAAGATCTTGTAATTCTATTCTCCAACCGGGCACTCTGCTCATAGAGATAATCGAACTTAGTATTATTGTTGCTGCTACACATATACGCAGGCTATAATAATAATGTAATCGCCTCATGCTCTCATGTTCGCAGTAAAGGAAGTGACCGCTTGTGATTAGACTATATCTCCTAATTTTGTAAATAGGGAAAATTCGTCTGGGTGCCCAAATATTTGAGTCCTGCAGCACCCGCATTATCTGTAACGTTAATCAGTCATAGCACTAGCTAGCCTGGTTGGACCAGAATGATTCCCCTCTGTATTTTTGTATACAGCGGGGGATCAGTCTGGTCCCCCCGCCCCCGCTGGATGTATCCGCAAAATCATACCATTCCCGTGCAATCAGATTTGTTTATTTGCCGTGACGTGTTGTTAGCGAGCAACGTCACTCACAGGACGCGGAAGTCCCCTCAATAACAATCTACGAACGACGCACGAAAGAGAGAAAGCGTGTCTCCAATCGGCGGTAAATGACCAAAAACACATGGACAGTAGGTGAGTTTCGTGATTCATAATCCTGCGCTAATATTAACGCAAAACCGCTAATGACACCGCATCAATGGCAGACGCCCGCCCTTCACCGATTGGTTTACTCCACTTCCTGATTGCTTGCGTATCTACCGCTGTGGGAAATGGAATCGACGCAGCGGTGACCAGACTCACTTGCCTGGATTTTTCCAGGCTAAGCAGTAGCATCGTTACAAAGAGAAAAATTACAAAGAGAACCACGTGTTATTTTGTTACCAGGAGCCACACACAAAATATCCACTTCACTGATGCTCTCTAAAGAGCCCAGCATTTACGTTACAACGTTGTCACTCAGAAAGAGGCTAACAGAAGTTTGTCCACTCCTTTAGCCAGTCAAATGTGGCCAAAACACCGTGCCACGTATGCTTTTGGCCACTGCTTTAGCCAGTGTGAAAACAGCCAAAACGGCCACGCTGTTGTCCACTTCAAAGCGCCCCCTGGCGTGGTACAAAGAACGGTTAACCCATTTGCCTTTTTTCGATCTCGGCGTCTCTCATGACTTTGGTTTTGCTACAAAAATACACGTGTGATGAAGTTGAAAATCAGAACTGTGCTAAAAACAACCACCATGTTTTTAGTCACAACGGTTATAGGCCTAATGTATATATTCAGTGCTGTTTCTATGTGACCAAGTTTGGTTTAGACCACGGGTTCTCAAACTTTAAATCAAAAGGTCCGGAAAATAAAATTGACAGAAGTCAAAGGTCCAAAGAAATGTATTCTGTGCTATATATATATATATATATATATATATATATATATATCAAGAGTAAAAAGCAGCCCTAAATGGACACATGGTACAAAGGTTGTTGCCAATTTCCTGTTTAACATCACTATGTTGCAAAAGAGAGCTGTTTATTTTCCAATAAGAGGAGCTTCATGTCTTCAACACAAGGAACGATTGTATATTAAAAGGGACTATACGGAGTTTAAAAATGTTAATATTATGTATTTTCCTTCCCCTACATGTTCCAGCAATGTCCTAATGTGTAGAATGAGCTCAATATAGAGGCTGCAGTTACGCATAAGACCTGAGGTGGCAGTAGTCAGTATAAAAATGACCATTTTGATGGGATCTCAAGAGTTTATAGTTAGGATTTGTGTTTAAGGGAGTGGTAGCTACTTCTGCCCGCTGGCAGGGCGCCCGCCCTGCCAAAATAATGGTAGAGAAAAAGGCAACTCGGACCCCCTTTTAAGTGTCAAAACAAATAGTATCAGATTGGAAAACCAGCATTTGTATTTGTGTGGGATCATTTATTTACTGATATTAAATGGATCTGAAATAATTAGTAGACCATACAAGAGCTTACACACGGTGCCATCGTTATGAATATCAATCACATGTGTAACTCGGTAACGCTATAAATGTTTTTGAGCGTCTTGAATAACTTACATTTATTTATTTTGACATATAAGAGAAGCCCCGCTTACGCAGGGCATCAAAAAATTGGGTAAAACTCTTATTGTTCCTCTCCACGGAAATCTTTAGTAAAAGGCGAAAGATTTATACGATCTGAAGAGAAACAAGAGTGTACTGACGTGTACACATTTGAGTGTCCGGTCCCTTTCTCAGCCACGCGAGACTCACTCACGGTGCCACTACTGTCAATAAGTTCTCGATAGCACTGGGAAACGCGTAAAATAAAATAAAAAGACTAAACTACAACACATGTGTAGTTCTAAGTATCTTTCATAAATATATCGCAATTTTAAACATAAAATTAGAGAAAAGTCAAGAAATAAAAGTAGAGTAAAATCAAATGGCGAAAAATACACGCAATGCATTGTGGGAATATGTGGCGCCGTGGCCACGCCTTCTGGGTCTTTATCACGAATGAAGCTACAACAACACTGTCTTCAGTCTCAAAGAAACTGAGCAACATCATAACGAGTCTTGCTTGTATATTACCTTTCGTTGTTTCCTTTAAGACGTTTTAAGCACAAAGAGCGGGAGGTGAACGCAGGAGCAGCAGTGTCGCACAACAAATGCGTCATCCTGACTTCCTGAATTGCGCATGCGTACTGCCTAAACGAACGTTCAAAGCTGTCTCATTGGCTCTCTTTTATTATTTATCGTTATTTCCAACACGAGATTATACTATTTGATATATAAATACTCAGTTATAGATTGTGTGTAAAATATCCTACTGAATTTTGTTACTGAATTTCACTTATTATTATTATTATTTTTTTTTTAACAGATATGTGATTACAAAATAAAAGTGCAGCAGAAAAAAAAAAATACATGTAAACAAATATGCAAATGGTTAAAAGCCAGGGGGGAGACACAGAAAAATAAATAAATATATAAAATAAAATGAAATAATACAAACAGAAAGAGACCGAAAACGGGAACATTTGCATCAAGATATTAGAATACAGGATGACATAAAAATATAAATAAATACAACACCTTTAACCTCTTAACCCCCACCCGAACTGAGCACATCCAGTCCAGTTTGGCTTTACCCAAATCTAAAAGTTTTTTGAAAAAAGTGTCAAAATAGTGACAAAAACTAAACGAAAACGAGGAGAAAAATGCGACAAAAGAGTGATAAAAGGGTAACAGAAAAGTGACAAAAAAGTTATAAAAAGTGACAAAAATCTGACAAAATGCAACAAAAAAGCAACAATAGAGTAACAGAAAAGTGACAAAAAGCGATGAAAATGTGTGTGGGGGAACATTTCAAAAAGTGACAACAACACAAGGGAAAAGATCCATTTAGATGAGTTTTATAGGTCTTAGCTTTCAATTGAGGCGTTACACCACAGACTGTGATCTTATGGATTTGGATAAAGCTGAACTGAAGAAAACGCATTGGTGAAGGTGGGGGTTAAGAGGTTAATGTGGTAACAGATGATATTTGCAGGATGCATTGTGGATTTTGATTTGCTTTTTGATTGGTCACAGCCTTTATTGTTTCGAGGTTTCTGGTTGAATTTGTTTATGAAGTGAAGCCCATTTGGCTTTGTTTGTGCCCACTTAGTTTTATGAATGTGCTATTTCGCCAAGCGGATGGTAGTCTGCACTAGAAGGGAAAGGTCTTTAGGGATAGTTAGGTTATCAAAATAAAGCATTATGTCACTCTCCTGGAGGCTGATCACATAGCCAGTTTTGTTCTGGATAATGGGACCATAAGTTTTGGCTGTAAGTGCAGTGATAAAACTGTTTTTTTGTTCAGTTTATGAATTTCACTTCTGCTTCTTTCCTTTAAATGGGAAAGGCTGCCCTCTGGTGGCCATAACAGTAGGCTACATAAACAATTTCCTAGTATACATAAATTGCAAGAACAAAGGTACATCGGTATAAGTCGGTATTGTGACTTATACCGAATTCCTCACTATATACAGAGTAAATGTTTTACTCAAGTAAGAGTACTGCTACTTCAAAATAATATTACCAAAGTAGAAGTTAAAAAAGCACTGTAAGAAAAAGTACTCCAAGCAGTAGTTACTCAAGTACATGCATTTGAGCAAATGTAACTATTATTCCTTCATGGATAATACTGATTAACCTCTTAACCCCCACCTGAACCGAGCACATTTTCTCCAGCTTGGCTTTACCCGAATCTAAAGCTTCTTGCTAAAAGCCTCCAAATAGCAACAAAAACGAAGGTGAAAATGCGACAAAAGAGCGACAAAGACGTGACAAACATAATGTGACGAACACGCAACAAAAACACCGCAAAAGAGCAACAAAAAAGTGACCAAAATGCAACAAAAAAAAAGCCACAAAAGAGTACCAGAAACGTGACTTAAAAAGCTATGAAAATGCGCCATAAAAGCCTCAAAAGAGCAACAGAAAAGTAACAAAAAAAGTGACAAAAGCCTCAAATTTAAAAGCTTCTTGCCTGGAGCTTACAGGGTAACGCCTCATTTGAAAGCTAAGACCTACAAAACTCCTCTATGCTTCTTCCTTGTTTTTATCATGTTTTCGCTGCTTTTTAGTCGCATTCATTGCCACATTTTTGTCACGTTTAAATAAATATTAAAAAAACACTTATTTTTTCGCTTTTTGGTCACGTTTTTGGTCATTTTTTCACTGCTTTTTTTGTAGCCGTTTGGCCGGATTTCATTTTTTGTGTGTGTAATGTAACCGCGATCAGTGTAAAAAAAAAGCAACAAAAACGTAATGAAAACACAACCAAAAAAAGGACGAAACCGTGACAATCATAACGAGGAAGAAGCTTAGATTAGTTTAGTAGGTCTCAGCTTTCAAATGCGTTACACTGTAATGCTCAACTGGAGGAAATGCACTCGGTTAAGGCGGGGGTTAAGAGGTTAAGGTATAGCCCGATGGTATTATTGGCACACCCCTCCCTGCACTTATCCTTCTGTATCCACAGTCAGGGACCTGGAGCAGCATTATGACGTAAACCTTCCATCTCTGTCTGTTCTGTGGTGTCGGACTGTTTGGCTGACAGCCCTATGGATCGCACAGCAGACTTATGACTCGGAGCTGGTGTTCACTGCCTCGTGTACAAGTTGGGTCAAAATGATTCCCCGTCAGGAAGTAGTCACCCATGAAGATCAGCAGGAGTTGTATCTTTGCAGGTTGAATCCCTCAGACCGGCCAGACCCAACCTACTCGGGCCAGGAGAGCTCCAACTGGATTACCAGACCAACCTATGAGACCAGCCTGTGATTTTCATGATTTTATATAAGAGAAAAACATAGCAGTTCAACCCACTAGTGAGCTCGTAAAGACAGCATCTTTAATAGTGTGTCCTCGTGCACAAGGCGCGTGCGCGACTCACATAATATGATCACAAAGCACATTACCGGTCAGCAGGTCATTAGCCTCGCTGACATGATGAAGTCACACAGGAACAAGGCATTCAAAACAAAACATTCATTTAGTCTTCGGGATCGTCCAGACAAAAGACCTTTTTACACTTTGGTTAAGCAGTTACATATCTTTACAAGTGTGACAGGGTGAATATTGTCCCTTCTGTGTTTCTGTACGGTATGCAGCTCTTGAGTGTGAGGCTGCTAAGAACAAGGTCCACCAACTACTCATGAACAATTATAATATTTTATGTTCCTGTCATTCTAACCTATAGGGCTCTACGGTCTTACGTCACAAATCAAGCGGAGGTGAATACAGCGCTCTTGCTTCATTGAAAACAATGGGAGACGCTGATATTTGGTGGCTGTTTGAGAGGATTTATTAAGTTGAATAATTGTCAGATTGTGATGAAATGTCATTTGATTACCATGATAACCTGCCTATTGAGGCAAAAGTCTGATATAAACAGAAATTGGACTTAATGGACTTAATTGGTCTGGATGAATGTTTGTACAAATAGGTAGTCTACGCTTCAATAATCCATCGAACTTTGTGTTGAATTTCACACATTTATGTTTCGCCTTTCGGGAAATAATCATGATCTAAGTTAAACGTAATGCTGACGAGAAAATGTTTTAGAAGCTTTTAGGCGACGTTCTGTCTAGTTTATTCGGCTTTAGATTTAGCTAAAGCATGACTTCGCTAACACATGTCATGACATAAACATTTGATTAACAATTTATTTTATGTTTAAAGCAAAGTAAATGGTAGAATTTAGAGCCTGACGTGTCCGGCACAGTTACGTTAAACTTTAAAACATAATCCACACAATGTGTTTAGATCTGCAGACGTCGATTCTAATCAAAAAACTTACTCAGTTTACAAGATTGAAGCTGTAGTTCCGACAAAATGGAACATCCAACCGCACAACAGCTTTTAGGCAGGATTTACTGAGAAAAACGAAATTTATCGAACACAATCTGTCACTCACAGGCAAAAACGCTGTTTAATACCACTATTGTTTTCACCTCTACATCTGTGGCACACTGATAAGTACCCGGATAGTAGAGAGCCCTATATGTATTTATTCCTGTAGAAAGAGGTTTCATTGCTGTTTTATTTGGGTCCGTTTGACAGTTAGCTTGGTTTGCTCTCAGTTTATATAAGCAGTTTGAGTTTGAAACGCAGGAGTTAGTCCTGCCGTTCGTGTGAAGTATTTGAAAATCTTTGTTATTAGAGTTAACCTGCACTGGTAAACTGCACAAGTGAACTCACTGGCTTGGTCAGATTTACACTTACTGTATACTGTGATGGGGTTAACCTGATATGTACCCTCAATGCTCTTTTAAATTAGTGAAAATCTTACAAAAGAAAATAAAGAATACTTTTGATTTGACCACAGTATTTCCCACATGCTTACCTGCGGGCCTGGGCTTTAAATATTAAGGGTTCCTTATTGTGAAATTAAGTCAGATAAGGCTTTGGAACTCTTTAAAGGTCTGCTCGGTTACAATCTGGCGTTGTCGGCAGTATCATTCCTCCATTTTCCAAACCTGCCCTAGCTAAACCCTTACATTTAGCCTACTCATTCACTCATTCCCTCACCCTCGCTCGGTTACACAAGAATGCATGTATATGTTTCTATGTCAATGTGACGCAGGCAAATACCACTAACATTTATATGAGTGACTATGAAAGATAACATTTTATCATTTAAGGCAGCCATTCCCACAGTCTAGAACAGGTATCTCAGACATGCGGCCCGGGGGCCAAATGCGGCCCTCGAGATCATTTTTTGCGGCCCGCGACATGATTTCTTATTTATATTACATGCGGCCCGCCGGTAAATTGCATTAAACACGTTAGAACTACATTTCCCATGAGGCACCGCGCGGTAGCGCCAATGCCGCTGCAGACGCGAGAATGACCACAACATGAGACAGGGGAAGAGAGATGCGGCGTTTCTACAGACGACTTATCAACTTTTTTCAACAAACGGACTAACAGCAGCGGACTGAGAGAGGAGCTTCTGAAACAGGTGGAGACTCAGAACGCGAGGGACAAACTTTAGTTGTTCAGCTAAACATGTGCTGGAAAAGTGACAGCACTGCAGCATGACAAAAAGCACCTTTACCATCTTTACCTTTATGACTTTGCAAAGTGAACACATCGTAATTAGTGTTTAAAAGCGTCACAACAGTAGCCTGGCCTTAGCCATCCGTAAACTTTGGTAAATTATAATTTCCCTACATGTACGAAACGAAATGAGTACGAGGGTTTGGTAAAAACCAGGCTATCACAACAGTAAAGTGAGGAGCCTTTTCTCTCCATCTCTCTCTCAGAGCAACATTATCATGTCAATTCATTTAATCATTATTTGGGACACATGTGTGAACACATGATCCATAGTTACATTAAAAATATGGAAATGTATAAAAATACTGCAAATAATTACAGCAACATTGATGTTAAAAAATATAAGCACCATCCATTATCTAACTGTAGGTCACAAAAAGGCCTGAGGCCAATGACTCCACATTATTTACATGAGGTGAAGCTTATTGCTAGTGCTCATTATCAGCTCCAGTCCCTGGTTGGGCCTTTCTACACTCAATTAAAATGACATTTACTACATTTTGCATTTCTTTCTAAATAGGCCAACAGACAGAAACTGGACCTGACTCCTGAAAGATCATTCACTGATGCCCTGAACCAATTTACCTGAACCAAAATGAGATTAATTATGAAAACACTAATTGTCTACAGTAAGTCTGTCATTTCTAATTTAGAAGCTCAGCAAATGTTTGGCCGATTAGAAATCTCTGGAAGCTTAAAAATATGCAGATAGTTAATGTACAGTCTATTTTAAGGTATATTACAGCAAACAATGAAAAGTTGCTATATCATAATTGACTTAATAAAAAAGGCTTTGTCTGTTGCGGCCCCCGACCTTTTGGCCCCCAGTCCAAATGAGTTTGAGACCCCTGGTCTAGAGCATCGCAGGCCCCCAATCGATCCCAAGATCCCATGGAGGCCCCGTATGAAAATAATACACTCTATTCAAAATAATGATGTCTTCCATCCAGCCATCCATTTTCTTCCACTTGTCCGTTGCCGGGTACAGTGAGGTGAGTGGAGAGTAAAGCTTTCTTGCTCAGCAGGCAGGAGAGATGATAGCCTATTAAGTTGATCCGTTTTGCCTCGTCAAAGGAGTAATCCGAACGTCTGTGATGCAGCGTGCATTCATTAAAAGCAAGTCCTTTCTTCGCTCAAAAAACAGGAATGAAAGCTAAACTAGTTCGGCTGTGTTCCAGAGTTTAGTTTAGTTAAAGGAACACCGTTTTTCCATACTGAGATATGTTCTTACCTGAGCTTAAACGAGTTGATGCGTACCTGTCTGGTCTTTACGCGTGCGCTCAGTCACGCAAAACGACCAAAGATGTTGTTAGCAGTTGGCCTCTCCCAGTATATTCCTATAGCTCCAAACGGGGTTGAAGTTGAAAGCTACAGACAGGTACGTATCAACTCATCTAAGCTCAGGTAAGAACATATCACAGTATGGAAAAATGGTGGCCTGTTCCTTTGGCCAAAAGTACAGCGGTTGGATTCACACTGAAGCTAAACCGCTGCATTCGGGTCAAGAGTCCTTTTAGGTGGAGTGTGAAAACCCCTTTATACTCAAGTAAGTGCACGTACTGAAACTAAACGAACCGTGTTGAAAAAGCTTCTCATGATTACTCCGTACCCCTACCTTTTTTAACCAAAAAGTACACAAAGGGGGTCATTAACCCATTTAGGCCGGGAAAGCATTGCTGCATTTCTACCTTTAAAGCTGGGGGCGCTCTTGTGCAATTCTACCATTGAGGCCGGGAAAGCGTATACGTACATTTTCAAGTATAAGGGTGTTTTTGCACCAATTGTCGGCCTTTGAGCCAATGAAATGCAACAGAATAGAGGCGCGGGAGCGTGTTTCGTGTAATTTGGTGAAATATTTGCGGAGATATTCACTTTTTCGGGTTGCAACCCAGCTACAGTCCGTTTATAGAGCTTACACGTAAATGCGGCGCCGCAACACGCGATGTTCAGTTTCATTCGATCAAAAGGTTTGACTCAAAAACCATCAGAAAACAGTTGTTCTGCTCTTTCCATCACGTAGTTTTATTGAGAAGTCAAGTGTGGGACGAGAGGAGAGGAGAGCTGCTTCTTCTCCTCTGACAGCGCTGAGCAGCAGTGAGGGGAGGGGCTTTCTCTGAGGGGAGGGGCTTTCTCCTCCTCCTGCTGTGTTTAGAGAAGGATACTCTGCCCTTCCTCATCACCAGCTTTTTATGTCTTTATAGCTTAATAATTATTATATTTATTTCCCATGTTTCTATATAAAACTATTCATTAAATTGTATTTTAAAGAGTGGATATTGTTTTGGGTTTAGAGGAAGCTGCTAGACATTTTTGAAGTAACCTCAAAAGACAAATTACAAAGGTTTAACATAAAACATATAGGTCTATATTTTAGTATAAGAGGGCTATATACTTTATTTCACTTTGCTTTTACATATTTTATTTTTGTGAAGGTGTATCTAAATAAAGCCACAAGTGTAAGCTCTCAAATACTTTTTGAATTTTGTTCCTATCTGCTACAGAGGCTGAGAAATCAATCATTTAGTAGGCGTTGACACAACTGCTGAATACTTCAGGAACTTCAGGTTTTCTGGAACTTTCTGGAACTTCAGATTTTCGGGGTCTTTTCTGAAATCGCCCATAGGTTTTCACAGGCCTTTTTTCCAGGCGTTTCAGGCCTAAATGGGTTTTAACCAAGCGTTTTCTCATGTGCAAAGCAAGTAGCACGTGCAAATGAGCCATTTATGCATTTTGTACTCACGCGTCATTGTCTCATTTACATATCAGATTTGGGTTCCCAATGCTGTAATACAGGCAACATCAAATAGTAAATCAAGTGCAAAATGCCAAAAAATAGCATCTTTTATTTTTCATCTCGCACCCGCTATTTAGCACCCAAATGACCCTCGAAGTAACTCTATCTTTATGTTCCCACCTCCCTCATTACTCCCCTGAACTCGACACTACTCGTCTGGCTGGCACGCACTTCTCCTTGTGATTTGCCACCGTCAAAAGTCTCCGGATTTGGAGGGAAGAAAATCTCCTCACTAGACTTGTCAGTGATTTTTCTTCTCTTTTTTCCCCCTTCTACATTTCCCGCGGAGAGCTAGTTGTCATTTTTGTCAGCCTCCCGTGGCTAAAGTAAAGCAGGGACACTGGGGACGCCTGTCAAGAGTGTGCCCGCCTGAGAGCTCTGTTCCCTGGGTTGATGGCTCGTAATAAGGCCCTGACCAGGTGGTGCAAATGAGACAGCGGATAGTCCAAAGGCTTGGGGAGGACCGCCTGACTGACCGCCTGACTGATCGACTGACTGACCGACTGACTGACCGCCTGACTGATCGACTGACTGACCGCCTGACTGATCGACTGACTGACTGCCTGACTGACTGGTTTTGTGTCGACCATGTGTGATCAAATGATAGGCAGCCAGGGCTTGGTTTAAAGTGTATAAGTAATTCTGGAAGCGGGATTTTGAACCAGAAGAGGGAAAACATCGAGGGCAAGGGCGTGAGGATGATAGATATACGGACAAACAACATCAGTGTTGATAGACTTCTGCAAGTCGCCCCCTAGTGGCACTAACACTGTAATCCAAGGAAAACTGGTTGAAACAGTCTCTGAATCAGCGCCGTCGCAAGGGCTGTGCGAACTGTGCAACCGCACAGGGCCACGCGCCACTAGAGGGCCTCGCAATCCTGCTGTTTTTTTTCTCCCACACTCATTGTGCGGAAAGCATTGGTTAAAATAATTCACGAGCAAAATCACCCCACTCATTTTGCCTGTATTTATAGAGCCTACAAAAACATTCACAAGAGCTTACCTTTGATACTAGCCCGAGCACCGCCGTCAGACACCTGCTCCAAGCCCTGCGCGGTGTGTGTGTGTGTGTGTGGTGTGTGTGTGTGTGTGTGTGTGTGTGTGTGTGTGTGTGTGCGTGTGTGTGTGTGCGTGCGTATGCGCGTGCGCGTGCGCGTGTGCGTGTGCGTGTGAGTGCGGGTGTGTGTGTGTGTGTGTGTGTGTGTGTGTGTGTGTGTGTGTGTGTGTGTGTGTGTGTGTGTGTGTGTGTGTGTGTGTGTGTGTGTGTGTGTGTGTGTGTGCACTCCGATTCTGCACTGGAAGACAGACGCGAGATCACAGGGGCGAGCAACATCGATTTAAAATGTCTTTTTACCAATATATTTATGTCCACATTTAAGCTATAGTAATAATATCGTGCTATCAAAGCATTACTCCGACCTCGTTTTTTTAAAATACATTTAAAAAGTGTAAAAGAGAAAAACTACGAAGTTACAGAGGTGAACCGGAAGTTTTGATTCATCCGTTTGGTGCAAAGTTTAGACGGAGGAGGTTGTTTCAGAGCGAATGCATTAAAGGAGAAAGAAAACTGTTGTTTTATGAGAACAGCTGAATCCCACAGACCTGACACTGATGTCGTTCGTCGTAGCGTGCACCGTGCGGTAAGAAATAGCTTTTCTTGCTAACGCAAAGCTCATAAACAAACCTGAGAGTTAGCGCTCGCATCACGGATGAATATAAGGGTTGTTGTCATCATTCAGCGTTCATTATCCATCCATCATTTCTGCAAAAAATGTGAATTACTGACATTGCTGATCCCGTGCGAATGCACATAAAAAATACCTGATGTCCGAGGGTAACTTCAGTTTTACCGACGTACCCAGGTAATAATAATCCCGCGCGAATAGGGCTCTGGTCTGGGGGGATAAAAGTCTAGTGGAACCTCTGGTAATGAACGACAAGTATCAAAGCAGGGCCTCGCATTTCAAGTTCACACAGGGCCTCACACTCCCCTTGCGACAGTCCTGCTCTGAATACAAGTACCTTGGGACTATTATTGACAAGGACTTGCACTTTGAGCCCAACACTGATGCTATCTGCAAAAAGGTGCAGCAAAGACTATTCTTTTTAAGAAAAATGAATTCATTTAGTGTTTGTAATGTACTCATGACAGTGTTTTATTGAGTCAGTTTTAACATTTTGTTTTGTGTCTTGGTTTGGTGCTCTTTCTGTGACCAACTAAAATTGTCTGGTGAAGTTGGTCAAAGTAGCAGGTAAAATCATTGGTGCACAGCAGACTCCGCTGCATGACCTTTACAGCCGAAGGGTTGTACGTAAAGCCCAACAGATAATGGAGTGTGCGGACCATCCGCTTTTCAAGGAGTTTAACTTACTTCCCTCCGGACGCAGGCTGAGAATGCCCTATACTGGAACCCGTCGGGCCAGGGCCTCTTTTATTCCAGAAGCTGTTGCTAAGATGAATGAGCTTATGTCGCTCAGCACAGAAGCTGCAGCACCTTAGGCTTTCTTCAATGTTATGCTTATTGGCTCTCAGCTTCAAGGCCGGACTGATGACGCTGTTACTGTATGTTCTTTGTCCTAACACAATTGTTGCCCTACTGTGTTTGTTTTGTGTATCATGTGTGGACACCTGCTGCATCATAATTTCCTTCAGGACAGTAATAAAGTTGAACCTTGAACCTTGAAAAGGACTCTTAACCCCCACCTGAACCAAGCACAATGTCTCCAGTTTGGCGAAAATACAAATCTAAAAGCTTCTTGAAAAAAAGTGTCAAAATAGCGACTATAGTAACCCCCCCAAAAAAGCAACAGAAGAGCAACTAAAACAAGATGAAAAAGTGATGGAAAAAGCACCAAAAAAAAGACACAAAAATGTGCCGGCAAAGCAACGATAACACAATAAAAAAAAGTGACAAAAACATGACACAATAAAAATGAAAACACAACAACCCAACATCCCGTCTTAACAGGCGAGATGTGGACCTGTCGTAGGGCCCCCCTCTCAACGGGCTCATAAATCTTGTCTTTTTAAAGCACCACTCAGTATAGGATTATAAAGCGGTTCACAACATCAACTAGTTAGGGCAGCAGGGTGGGGGCTCGCTGGTGGGGGGCTTTTTAACGCACCTCACAAACAGGGAAAACAATCAAAAACCACTGACAGAACAATCTTAACCAACATTATTACAGTGGAAGCAGGTCTGATAGAAATGAGAAACATGATACATTTGAAGATGATATTTTTGAGAACGCTATTATTGTCATTGTTATTATGGTGATATGTGTTTAATAAATATGTGCGCTAGTAATGTATGTGTATGTATATATATGTATACATAGTATGTCTGTATGTGTATATATCTAAAACACTATGACTATTTAAACAATAAGTAAATCAATAGAATGGTAACCAGAATGGTAATATAAGCAATGATAAAAAAAAAAAACATTATAAAACTAAGTAAATACACTCAGAAATCACAAACTTTTCGTATTGTATTGTGTTGTATTGTATTGTATTGTATTGTATTGTGAAATTGGGGTAGGCACTTATAAGCTTTCTTGCTTCGGGCTGCTCCTTTTGAGTTATTATTTATATTTATTTTTATTTTTATTTGATTTTTTTCTCGTTTTTTTGTGATAATGTAAATGAAATGATGTAAATATTGTAAATAATAACGCACTGTAAATAATAGCTCAAATAAATCAAATCAAAATCAAATCAACTTTCAATTGAGGCGTTACACTGGCCAATAGGCTGTAAACTTTTAGATTTAGGTAAAGCTGAGCTGGAGAAAATGCACTTAAGTTAAGGCGGGGTTTAAGAGGTTAAACTGGCCCACGTAATCTCCAGATTTGTAGCTCAAAAACACGGCGAAAACATGACAAAAAAGCGAAAAAAAAAAAACGTGCTGGAAAAGCAACAAAAAAGTTATAAAAACGTGGCAAAAACACAACAAAAAAAGCAATGGAAGACGGACAAAAACTTGTTTTGTGTGTGTGTGTGTTTTGGGTGATTTGAGTAATAATTAAGTGCAGTTCGTGAGAATAAATAAGTGTAATTGTTAAACTGCTTAACTGACTCAAAGATAAGAAATACGTTTTGACTAGTTTAATTTCATTTGACCTTTGACCAAGAAAGTCCCGCTGAGATTGTGTCTGTAGTATTTGGCACAGATAATATGGTGGAAATATGGTAGGGTTTTTCTCTTGTCAGTACATCGTGATCCTCAGCACAAAGGGAATCTAAATCAGTCAACTCTTTCAGTGTTGGTTGAGGCCTTAAAATGATGTTAGAGATACTGTATTAAGGTTTTGAGTGGGCTGTGTTGATCGTGGAAGCGGGTCTTCTTGCCCTTCGGCGTACGGCGCATGTGTGGGATCACCGACAGTAAACGTGCCACCTTCATGCCCCCCGACACAAAAGGACTACTGCTACTATTCCTTGTGGCTCGCCTGTACATGAACAAAATAAAAACTCTGAAGCTTTTAGACATAGCCAAAGCACTGTTGAAACATGCAAGGTTCTGTCTATGAGGAAATCTCCCAAAGTATGATCTTGTTTCTGTTACTGCCCTCTTGTGGCTGCAGTCTGTATTGAAACAGACTTACGCTCTGGTCTCACCTCACTCACCAAACGTCACGCACTTCAACTCGTTGTAGATTAGTTTATTTTATTTGAGCAGTATACATTCTGCTCAAAAGGAGTGGGCTGAAGCAAGAAGCTTATAAGCGCCCACCCCCAAACTCAATATAAAACACATTTTCATTTCACAATAGTACAATGTAAAAAAGGAACAAAACAAACAACAGCAAAACAAATATTATATGCACAATCTGATCATAGTAGAAATGTTTAGATGGCATTTACATTAAGGAAGATTGCATAACTGATGATGATTTCAAATTGAAATTGCTGTCCTGCAATAGAAGTAATAAAAAGTAATAAAAAAAAAGGAAGATTGCATAACTGGAACTCATGTTACTGAATACATTCCCCAAAAGGTGTAATACTAATTACAGCAATAACAATGATAAAGCTACGTAATAATGAAGATTTGTAGAGCACAATTCATAGACAAGGCAATTCAAAGTGCTTCACAGTTGCATAAAATTACAAGAAAACAGATCAAATCAATCAAAAAACATCAACATAAAGTTAATCAATGACAGCAAAAGGCAAGAGTGCAGATAAAACACTTTCAGTTTTCATATGCACGGGTAAAAAGAGCTGTTTTCAGCCTGGATTTGAACATTGTCAGAGTTGAGGCCTGTCTCACATCCTCATGAAGACTGTTCCAGATTTTAGCTGCATGAAACTGAAACGCAGCCTCACCGTGTTTATTATTGACTCTGGGAACCACCAGGAGACCCCTCCCTGAAGTTCTCAGGGCCCGAGATGGTTCATACGGCTCTAACATGTCAGAGATGTACTTTGGTGCTAAACCATGAAAAGACTTGCACACAAGCAGAGCTGTTTTAAATTCTATTCTCTGAGTGACAGGAAGCCAGTGCAGAGACCGGAGCACTGGACTAATGTGGTCGTATTTCCTGGTTCTTGTCAGGACTTGAGCAGCAGCGTTCTGGATGTACTGCAGCTCTAACAGTGAGCAGACCGTTACAGTAGTCTAACCTGCTGGAGACAAATGCATGGATGAAACCGTAATCAGTCGCATGCATGACCCCTGCAGCATGCTTCGGTTTCCACAGCAATAATAAGAATAAGAGGTTTATGTGTTCAGTTTTCCAAACCCAGGCACATACAAATACAACATATATGTGCATGTACCCGTTTATGGATTACATTTATTCTATTATCAATCATACATTGAGCATCATCATTTTGTGATTAGTCTCACTGACAAAAAAGAACGTGTTACATTTCAAAGCAGCTTATTAATACTGATCAAACTTACAAACCACTGTTTGTTGCGCGACCTGTAAACAAGTGACATCTCCCTCTCTTTTGGTACAGCTGCGTTTCTCACCTTTTTCTGCGAGCTGCATTTGTGGTTTCTGTGTTCCACACTGTTTTACTGCATGCTGAATGTCTTTGCCGTGTTTTTGTGGGGTTCGGTGGTAAACAAACAGCTAGCTTATGAGCTAAAGTCATTTGAGACCTACAAATGTCTTCTTCTGAGACACTAAAGAGGCACCACAGCTGCAGCACAGTGGAGGCGTCACAAGAGGCGCTACAGGAAACAAGGAAGGGACAAACGAGGAGGTATCCGGGCGAGACTCACAGCTAAGCTAGACATGCCTTCTGTCCCTACTAGTGTTCTGGCTAATGGACGTTCACTGGAGAGAAAAAAAACAGATTATCTGCTAAGCGCTTCACAGAAGATGACATTCTCCCAGTCCTCTTCTGGATCATCCAGATGCTCTCTAGCAAACTTCAGACGGGCCCGGACATGTCCTGGCTTAAGCAGGGGGACACGTCTGGCACTGCAGGAATTGAGTCCCTGGCGGCGTAGTGTGTTACTGACAGTAGCCTTTGTTACTTTGGTCCCAGCTCTCTGCAGGTCATCCACTAGGCCCCCCCGTGTGGTTCTGGGATTTTTGCTCACCGTTCTTGTGATCATTTTGACCCCACGGGGTGAGATCTTGTGTGGAGCCCCAGATCGAGGGAGATTATCAGTGGTCTTGTATGTCTTCCATTTTCTAATAATTGCTTCCACAGTTGATTTCTTCACACCAAGCTGCTTACCAATTGCAGATTCAGTCCTCCCAGCCTGGTGCAGGTCTATAGTTTTGTTTCTGGTGTCTTTCGACAGCTCTTTGGTCTTGATCATAGTGGAGTTTGGAGTGTGACTGTTTGAGGTTGTGGACAGGTGTCTTTTATACTGATAACAAGTTCAAACAGGGGCCATTAATACAGGTAACGAGTGGAGGACAGAGGAGCCTCTTAAAGAAGAAGTTATTGACCAAATACTTATTTTCCACCATCATTTGCAAATGAATTCATTAAAAATCAGACAATGTGATTTTCTGGATTTTTTTTTTTTCTCTCATTTTGTCTCTCATAGTTGAGGTTTATATGATGAAAATTACAGGCCTCTCTCATCTTTTTAAGTGGGAGAACTTGCACAATTGTTGGCTGACTAAATACTTTTTTTTTTTCCCCACTGTAGTGATTATCTCCTACACCTGGCTGCTTTGTTACAGCGCCGTGACATATTCCCGAACGAGCGCGAGGGAGAGATGGAGGAGAGAGAGGACGGAGGAGAGGAGAAGGAAAGGAGAGGGAGTAGTAGGAGGATAGTGCCGTTCCAACCAGAAGCCACCTTTCTACTTTCCAGTGGAGTGGAGACAGTTGTCAGCCTCTCTCCTTCTGCTATTGCTGCTGCTGCTTCTGCTCCTGCAAAAAAGAAAAAAGAAAAATGCGGAGCCTGTGCCTGAGCGTCCTGTGCCTGTGCCTGTGCCTGCTGCCGTTAGCGGTGAGTCCCACTGAGTCTTTACTTCTTTACGTGCTTCTGCCCAACATGGTTATCCGTTCCGTTGTTGTTGTTTTCTTTCATGGACTTGTGCGTGTGGTCGAGGGCGTCAAATGTCTGTACAAAAAGAAAAAAGAAAAATAATACAGTTCGTTAGTGAGGACTTTACGGATTGACGAGTTGATACAGAAGCTCTTGAGAAGTTGGGTAGCGGATAGTCGGAAAATGTGCAATCAAAGAGTTTTTTTTTTAATGTTTAAATCATCATCTATTATTACTGTGACCCCATTTCTAGCCTATAAAAAAGTTCCCCCTATACCTCAAGGATCCTGCCAATGTCTTTACAAAGTGATCGAGTTTGCAATTCAGGGATGCTATAATTTATGTGTAGGCAGAACAGTTAAGAGGTGACTCATGAGACATTTATTTGTTTTTCCTTTTTTCCTTTTGGGGCCATTTTGTTTTGTCTGGGACCATAGATATCGCCTCGTTCACTTTACTCAAGATGGGAGTTTTCTTATTGCGCTGATTTAATGCTTCTCCGTAAATGTTCTCGGGAAACTGTACTGTACATCCGAAGGCTTAAGCCCCACCTAAACCGAGAGCATGTTCTCCAGTTGGGCATTACCCAAATCTAAAAGCTTCTTGACTGGAGAGGTCACAGCCTATAGACCAGTGTAACGCACCATTTGAAAGCTAAGACCTACAAAACTGATCTAACGGATCACTTTTTTTGGGTCACTTTTTTAAAACGTTTTTTTTTATGCTTTTTGGCATGTTTTTGTCACAATTTAATCATATTTGTTGCTCTCTTGTCAGCTGCTGTGTTATGCATTTAAAGGCTCTTCTTGGTAAATGTCGCTAAGTCTAAGTTTAAAAGTGCTTCGGTGACGGTGGCGCAGGTGGTAGAGCGGGTTGTCTTGTAATCACAAGGTCGTGGGTTCGTATCTCAGCTCCCGCAAATGCACACTGTCGTTGTGTCCTTGGGCAAGACACTTCACCCTCCTTGCCTCCAGTGTCTTTGTACATTGGTGTATGAATGAGAGAGTGAATGGGTGACTGGTTCCTTACTGTAAAGCACTTTGGGCCTGATAAAGGTAGAAAAGCACTATATAAGTCCATTTACCAACTTATATAGCGCTATAAGCTAAAAAGATGAGAGAGGCCTGTAATTTTCATCATAGGTATACTTCAACTATGAGAGACAAAATGAGAAAAAAAATCCAGAAAATCACATTGTCTGATTTTTTATGAATTCATTTGCAAATTATGGTAGAAAATAAGTATTTGATCACCTACAAAAAAAAAATTACCATTTACCTTTTAAAAAACGGTTAATAATCTGTATCTGTTGAGCTCAGGAAGGACTTGTTTGTATCTAAAATCAATACAAGGCCGTGGGAACCCAGGGTGCTAAAGGTGCTGCAGCAACCCCTGGTGAATAGTTTGTGTATTGCAAGTAATATTAGTAAATGGGAAATAAGCACATTGCTTTTGGGGGCAATCTTGACCCTCAGCACCCCCTAACCAAAATACATTCCCACGCTCTGTCAATGTAATCTAGACATTATAGTTTATTATGTTATGTAAGTGTATATTGAATTGAATATGAGGTAAGCACTTATAAGCTTATTGCTTCAGCCTACTCCATTTTGAGCATCCACAACTGTATGAATTTGAAAGACAAAATGAATGTCAAATTTCTCAAAATAAACTGAACTAAACTAAACTTTTTGGTCACGTTTTTTGTTGCGTTTCCATCCTTGTTTTTACCGCTCTTTGTTTCTTTTTCTGTCACTCTCTCTCTGTGCTCTTGTTCCTTTTTGTCCCCGTTTTCATCCTCGTCTTCGTCTTGTTTTTGTCGCATTATTTTTTTTCACCGCATTTTCGTCGCTCTTTTGTCGCTTTTTGGTCCTCGTTTTTTGTCGCCATTTAGACGCTTTTCTCAAGAAGCTTTCAGATTTGGGAGGAAAACGTGCCTGGTTCAGGTGGTTCAAGTTAAAAGACATTTTTTCTCACGTTGTGGTTATACAACATCCTCACTAAAAGCTGCACCTCCTGTACTCACCAGCATTTTAAAGTGTTATTTTCCCCTGATAGATTTGTTGATCTCATTTCCTTGCCTGATTTATTGATTTATTTTGAACTACAAAAAGCAAGGCCAAATTAGATTTTTCACTTTTTTTCCCCCAGTAGTAAGTCGTTTATTGAAACCTGGCCGTCTCTATCGGTGTGTCATCTGTGACGTTTTGGAGATTATTGCAGTAATTACTCCTAAATGTCCCGCATAATGACTCTCCCCGCCCGCACCTCCGCCGTTGCCCCATGTCCCTGCCTGTTGTGAGCGTTTCCCCAGGTGTTCACCCGAGCCCATCCCGCCCCGTTGTTTCCCAGGGTTGGCAAGCGCCGGCATCCTGACACCAGCCGACGACGCGGCTGTCACACGGCGGGCCCCAATTAGAGCGGGTGGGAGCGCTTTTACACGGCTGCACAATACGTTTGGGGGGGGCTGGGGAACTATAGGCGCAAGCTGCAGACTGGCACAGGGAGGATGCTTTTACCTGTTAACCCTGGAAAATAATGACATCCCGCGAGCTGTTTACCGGCGAGCGTGCGGCAGGATACGTCTAAACTGCCACCTGCCTCCCCGCTCAGGATGACGAAATGAGAAATCACCTCACCCGCAAAAAACAACAACTGTGCTCAACTCGGGCAATTTCTGTCTAGCGCTGGGAGGCGGAGGGAATGTTTAACCTTTCTTCCCTGCCTGGAGATTTGGTTTTGCTTATTAGGAACCGCACAGCTTAAAAGGTTATTTAGGCCTTTACGGCTACTTTAGATCCTACTTAGATACTGTATCATGCAAAGTTCCCAGTCAAAAACATACCTGCAGCAGTATGTTTGCTTACTTGACGCAGTTTGGAGTAATCCGTTGATTCTTCTTCTACTCATGTTGAAGCGCTCCGATCTGCATTTCTTGGATATTGTTGCAGAATTACCTCTGCTTTTTGAAATCCTAATCATTCCGCAGCCCGGTTCGATTAATTCTGCACTTTTGATTTGTTAGCATGCCATTAGCGGCTTGTTTTAGGGAGCTGGTGCATTCAAGGTCCGTTATGAAACTTTGAATGCGGCAAAAGGGGCTTTCAGGGACCAGTGTTGCGTATTACAAAAGTAACAAGTTACACAAATATCTTACTTTTTTCTGTACCTAAGGAATATAACATAATACTTACACACAATACATAAATATAATAAATATATTAGTCATTACAATTGAAGTAACTCGAATTTCTCACATTTCTGCCTAAATTGGTCATATAATGCTTAAACTAATACCACCCAAACAATTACATTGGACCATATTTTTATTGGCCATAACATGTAAACATTCACAGGACAGGGAGGAATAAGTAAGTACACCGCCTGAATCTCACTGAACTGCAGCAGTTTTGTAAAGAGGAATGGTCCAAGATTCATCCTGATCGTTTGAGCGTCTAATCTGCAACTACAGGAAAGCTGTTATTGCTGCAAAAGAAGGATCAGCAGATATTTAATACAGGGGTGTATTTACTTATTCCACGCTGTTGTGAATGTCTCCGATTTTTCTGCCAAATATCTTGATGAACTCAATTTTTCTATTGATGATATCACGTTGTCCAGGCCCTGAGACAACAAAACAGCCCTTCTCCATGATTCTCCCTGCACCATACTTCACAGTGAGGAGAGGGTTATGATGTTGGTGTTCTGTTCCATGTTTCTTCCACACATGACGTTGTGTGTTCCTCCCAGAATATTTGACATTGGATCCATCAGTCCACTGGGTATTTTTCCAGTAGTGCTGAGGATCATCCAAGAGCTCTTTCACAAACCAAAGTTGAATACTACTCACTTTTTCCTCCCACTTTAAATGGTTTGTATTGATGTAAGAACGAACAAAATACCAAACTTCCCCAAAATAAAATGCACCAAATCAAGTTGGACACAGGTGAATAAGATCTGCAGTTGTGTGTCGGTAACGTCAACAACAAAAAACACGAGAGAATGGAGATACTAAAGGAAAAGGAAATCTGACTGCACCTTTGCTCGGTTGCATTATTTCTATTTTCAGTTTAGATTTTGCCAAAAGTAACTCAAAGTAGAGTAATATGTAACACAAACAGTACATTTTTAAAGCAGTACCTACTTAAATAGAATATATGTGACCAGCCACAGGAATGAAAAACACAAGTCGATTTTGGGGATTTTGAGATTTTCACAGATTATTAAAGTGTAGTCTCCAAGCTTTCCAACGATGTGTAACACATGGAAATCTGATAATATTTGGCGGTGTAGCGGTGATTTGAAGTTAACAACTCCAAAAAGCCCAAAGGCCTGAAAAACCTCTCCAAAGTTTTGGGCCATTCTCACCTCTCTGCTGTTGGGAGTGACAATAGGGCTCATTTACATCTCATTGGGATAAGCCATACCCCCTGTCAAACTCCCCCTCAAAGCAGTAAAGCACAGGTATTAAGTCATGCTGTATGAATACTTGTGCACTCCCCACTTTTCAAAAATAACAGAAGCATGTATCATTTTGCTGTCACTTCACAGTTGTCTGTTACTTATGTGTGAACTTTCAGTAAAAAATTCAAAATAAAATCTTTATGTTTATGGTTGTAAACATGACATGTGACAGTGAAAATGCTGCCGCGCAGTGCGCGTTCCCCCAGTCCCTCCCTGTGTCCGCTCCAGCTTTAGACTGAGAGAGTTACAGACTCCGGACATAACTGAAGTTATAAACTTTAGAAAAGACTCCTGTACTACTTAAGTAATGCACATACAGGAGAGAAAAGGCCGACATCGCGACGTATCGCAGTTCCAGATTGTTTATTTCACAACAAAAAAACATCGTAACTTTATCTGGCCATAAAACCGAAAATATGAAGCGGATCTCTCTCAAATAAGAAGTGGCTGAAAGCTAGGGATGCGCTGACTACATTTATGGAGTAGTTTAAGTTTGTAGAGATCTTGATTTTATGTAAATAGCAGGTTAATTCCTCGTGACTAGATCATTGTCTCGCATGCTAACACCGGCATGTTAGCTAACAATAGCACAGCACACATGGGCACGGCGGCCACCACACCAGCGATAAAAAAAACAATCTTTCACTCACCCGTCTGAAGTAACCTTTGCCTTTTGCTCAGAAAAACCCGTAGTAAATCCAGTTTAAAGCGCAAGTAGCGCCGGCCTCTGATATTATAGTAGATCCATGTCTGAGTCTGAGAGCCACACACGCACAATGACACGCCCCCCACGGTGTGCGCTATTTCTCTGACAAAACAAGACTTTTTCAACCTGTAAACTGATCGACAATAGGCTTATGTATAAAACTGCCTTTTTTGCGTGGCATTTGTTTGCTAAAGCATGTGTCAACAACACAACTGAAAGCAGCTCTGCTTCTCCTCCTCCGCGGTGTTTACTCAGTATGTAAATACACACAGACAAAGACACGCCCCTACTGCAAGCTCCGAAACCCACCTCAAACTAGTCATTTTGAACCTAAAAGTTTACGCTTTTAAATATACTAATACTGCTAGCTTAAACATGGAGAGGCTACTTCGTGACTTCAACTGAACGAATCTGCACAAAAGTGAAAATCACCAATTTCCCCCAAAAAATCTTTGTTTGCATTTTCTCGAGACACGGGCTGCCGACTTGTGTCTTTGGAATCCATGGCGGGGCATATATTACAATTTGAAGGTAACTTTACCTACACTGTCAGTGACCCAGTGGCTGTATGGCTGGTTAGCTTGGCGTCTTTGCTTTCCATCACAGTGGCCTCTAGGATGCTCCAGGACCAATTTTATTTCAGGTTGTTTAGGGTTTCTGGTAGGTTTTCTGGATAGAAAGTATACGTAACCATGGACACAGATCCATCAGCAGCGGAAACCTACCAGAAACCTTACAAACAATTGATCCTGGAGCATCCTACAGGCCGCCGGGATGGAAAGTAAAGGTGCCGTGCTGACCAAAGCTCTAATACTAATAATAATATAAAAACTTCCATAATGGACCTTTTAAACAGACAAAAAAGGTTTCCAAAATTAGGTGTGTAAGTCATAATTGTGCAGCATGATACTGTATGTACATTTTAAAGTGGAATTATGCTGTATTTAAAGGATCTGTATCATGCTATTTTAGCCATTCCAAAGTAAAGTATAGGCATATATATGATATATTGTACCTCTATCACTATGGAGTACTCATTTTGAGAGAAATATAAGTATTTTTGGGGGGTATTTTCCCTACCCGGAAGATAAGACGCTTCGATTCAGTTAACTCCGCCCCTCTCTCCGCTCATTCCACATTTGCAGTATTATAAATATAAATATCGCTGCAAAAAGTGAAGTTACTTCACATAATGCAGTTATAAGGAGTTGACATGTGCAAAGCAGTTTCATAAATGGCTAACACACATGCTAACACACACGCTAACATGCGTTTTGATTGACTCACCGCTCAGTTTGGACTCCCATGAGATCGCGTTGGTTATAAAAGTTATAAAAGTTAATCCACTTTGATTCTGGCCAAGGTTCACCAAGCATCCATCAGGTTGGTTGATATAGTAGCTAGCTTAATCCTGGAAAGAAATTCCAACTTCTGGCGAGTGCACTCTTCTTTAGAAAGGTTGAATAGCCCTGTTCCTCTCGTAGCCAAACGCGCATCCGTGGCATTATCGGTAAGAAAAAAGAGCAGGCGGTGTCCAGAGTAGGTTAGAAAGAGCTCAGTCTTCAAAAACAACACTTATGCTCGGATCCATGGCTCCTCCAGCCGTGGGTGCGCTTGATTAGCGTCGTGGGACAGCACAGACGCTTCGGAGGGTTGCTGTTTTTTATTTTTTTTTTAAAAAAAAAAAAGCCGTTTTATAAATAAAAATCAGGCCGTAAGGCATTACATTACAGACGTAGAGCACTTCCGTTCCGCTGTGACGACACAACTGAACAGCTCAGTGGTTTACCAGGAGAGGGTGGAGCAGCTGCTCAGAGAGCAGGATTCAGGAGGATTACTTAGAACTGCGTGAATGAAGGCAAAAACCGCTCTGGGGGTGTTTTTGATAAGGAAATAGCATAACAACATGGCTAAAAGCTCCAAAAAGTCGATTTTGCATGATATAGGACCTTTAACATAACATATCGCTACTCAGAATGAAAATAAAACCAACTGATTGACTGTAGAATTTGTATGTGATTGAAATCATTGCTCAAGAAGAAAGTACGGCCCCAAAGAGCACATGGCTAAGTGAACAAAGTATACGTTCATAAGGCACAGCCCACCTTCAGCAGGATTCTTACCATACCCATACCCATACTCATTTCGTACAGAGGGTCTGGATCTTTACAATTGAGCTCAGTTTTCTTGTGGGAGGGGTGAACTCCTTTTAAAGTTTGAAATGATTGGATCTGATTTTACCCAGTCGCTAGTGTTTGGTTGTGACGTATGTAATGCAATGCAAATGAATGGTGTAACCGATGTAACGCGGCCACTGAGATCAGACCCAGACGTAACATGTAGGGAAATGATAATTGACCGGAGTTTACGGATGGCTAAGGCCAGGCTAGTTTCCACTCCTCAAACTAAAAGGAAACATAAAAGCTTAAAGCACATATGACACATTATACACAATTTTTGCTAAAACAGTCAACACAATTACAAATATTTAAGATCTAGCAAAAAAAATAAGTCCCAGTTTTCTTTAGTTTGGCCATTTTTGTGATGTTTATAGTTTCACTTCCTGATTGGACACTGACAGAAAGTGACATAGATAGAGGCAAACAATTTTAAACTGTTGCCGTGCCGACCATGTTATGTCAATTCAACCTGGATAGACTCACACAGACAAAAGCAGCGATTAGGGAGATTTATTGACATGTGTATTAGTTTTGGCGATCAGACCCCGGCGGTAGACATCGATGTACAGTATAAGTTAGTGTAGATGAACAGCTTGGAGTTAGGGATGTCTTCCCCCGGAGCCTGGACACTGGTGGTGGTATGAAGACCCGGATGATGCAGTAGGTAGAAGCCATTGACGAAGAGGCGGAGATGGGGTGGAGGTGGGTCGCAGCGCAGCTGTGAAGCGAACGGACCTTGATTGCTGGGGCTTAAAAGTGGGACCGATGACGATGATTGGCTGCTACGAAGGTGCGGCTCTTACGCTGATGGCTGAGGTGGAGGTGTGGCCCTCTCAGGATCGATCATTGGCTGGAGGTTGATGACGCTGTGGTTTGTCTACCAGTTTGAATTAACGCCTAGGCTTCATTACATGCCTTTCAGTCATGTGACTTTTGTTGTAAGGCGGCCGTTTTGAATACCGAAGTAGAATTATGCAGTACTACAACATATATCAGGATCTAAATGAAACACAACTGATTGACAGTGGCATTTTTATGTACTCGTAGTCATTGCTCAAGAAGAAAACAGTAAAAACACGGCCCCAGAGACGCACGTTAATGTGAAGAAACCAGTGAGTCAGGGTTTAAGCTGCTCAAGACGTTAGCATGCTACCAGTTAGCATTAAGCTTCCACAGCTTCTAGAGAAAGCCCTGAAACACACTCCAAGCATCTAGCCTTGGTTACAACATGTGACAGAGGTCAGAGCTGAGCTGTTACTGTAGTATTTCTACAATGTTCACAGATATGAGCCACACGTGTGTTTATTGTGTTGAAGCAGGGTTGACAGTTGCTAACTGGTAGCATGCTAACGTCTTGAGCAGCTTAACACTCAGAGCCCCAGAGCTTCATGAACGACACCAAAGATAAAGTTTTACTTACCCGCGGATATCTTCCGATCCATAAATGATAGAAACGAGAGTCATAGGGATATCCCTCATATGCAGCGTGATGACAACATCAAGTTCTCCAATAGTAGCGCCCCCATCTGTCACATGTTGTGCTAGCTATGGCTAGCACACGGCGCGGTGGCGGGGATTTTCCCCCAAAGATTGCGTGTTCTGCAAAGATAGTTCTTCTCCGTTTGTGCATAGATGCAACCGGAAAAAGCCATCACATACAACTTCCTTTATTGTGGTAATGATTCATCTTGAGGTGCTAAAGGCATTTGTTTGCTTTACGACGGAGGAGAACGAGTTGGTAAGTAAACAAACGCTATTTCATGACGCACTTTTGCTCCTTGGTCCACAGGGCCCCTGTAAACATTTTTTAAATGTCCATAAAGTTCGATATATGTTGTTGACCTTGTTTAGCAATCAAAATTTGTAAAAAAATAAATAAATAAAAAATCTGCCTAAATGTTTATTTGGTATTTCTATTATAACTTTTTTTGCATCCTTTAAAACCAACTTAAACTTGTTTATTATGAAAGTCCAGGTTGTCCTGAAAAAAAAAGTATAACACTTGAAGGGTACATTGAAAGGGGATGTTTTTAATGGTATAGGAGTGAGACAAACTACTCCAGGCGAAAATCACCTAAAATACCCTTTGGGGCTCTGAGTGCTAAACACTGACTCAGACTGAGACTGTCAACATGACAAACTGTAAAAATCACACAGGAAGGTTTCCTCTTCGATGTGTTAATTTAGTCTGAGGAGTGAAGCAGATCTTTAGTAAATCCTGCTGTAGCTCGACAGACAGAGCTGCCACATCTGTGCTACATTAGCTGGTTATATCACATAAACGTGCGTCTCTGGGGCTGTGTTTTTACTGTTATCTTCTTGAGCAATAATTACGAGAACATAAAAATGCCACTGTCAATCAGTTGTGTTTAATTTTCATCCTGAGTAGAGATATTGTTACATGTTGTAGTACTGCATCATTTCGGTATTCAAAATGGCTATGGGTATGAACTATGCGTGATGTCATTGGAAACGAGTCCAATGCTATGGAACTTTACCTTTATCTATGTCACTTCCTGTCAGTAGCTCAGGAGAACATTAAAATAAAAAATATATTTTCTGCCCAACATTTCTTCATTAATTTGCTGCTTCACTTACAACAGATGTTATCCTACTAAATAAATCATATTTTCAAACGGACTCAAACCTGTCGTATGCAGCCCTAACCACTCGACCATGGATCTGAGTAAAGAACGATAAAGGATGCCTAATGTTGGTAATTTAGTATCACAAAAACTGCAAACTTAAGTCTGTGTTTGAGAAATCTCGTTGCAGTCGGGTAACCTCACATGCCTCGCTAATGACTAGACTCAAGTGGATTTATAGGAATGTTTAGCGACAGAACAGCAGGCCACTCTGGAGATTAGAATAAGCCTCTCCACTTCCTCGGCTCGACATAAGTATATGCAGCCACCATTTTGAACATCAGATCAGCATTTGTAATGCCAAACACAAGTCATAAACAAACGACTTTAAGTGAAGAGAGTAAATGCTGATTATGGACTGTCCTGTGATGTTAAAGCGTGCGTGCATTTGGCTATACCGTACAGAGATGCAATGCAAAGGAAAGTTAGGAAAACACAGCGACACTATGGACCATAAACATACATTTATTTGATTGAAATTTTATGTGAAACACACACACTAAGTGACACACAATCGTGAAGTGAAATTAAATTTAAAAATGAGTTTGATTTTTTTTATAAGTAAAACACTGAAAAGTAGGATGTGCATAAGTACCGGCCCCCCTTTCTTTTTAGTGCAAACAATTTTCGTCAGAAGTTGCCTGATGATTTCTGAATGATCACATGTTGACCCAATGTCTAAATAGAGTCTACCTGCGTGTAATCTAATGTCAGTTCAAATACAGCTGCTCTGTGATGGTCTCAGAGGTCTGTTAAGAGACTATTGGGGAGCAGACAGCATCATGAAGTCCAAGAACACACCAGACAGGTCCGGGATAAAGATATTGAGAAGTATAAAGCTGGCATTTTTAAAAGAAAACCACAAGAAGTCCCATTTGCTGTTTGCCAGAAGCCACATGGTCTTCTGAAATCGGGACTTCTTATGGTTTTCTTCCAAAAATGGCTTGTTCTTGCCACTCTGCCATAAGGCCAGATTTGTGCAGTGTACGACTAATAGTTGTCCTGTGTACAGTTTCCCCCACCTGAGCTGTAGCTCTCTGCAGTTCATCCAGGGTCATCATAGGCTTCTTGGTAACAGCTCTGGTCAGTGCGGTCCTTGTTCGGTCAGTAAGTTTAGGAGAACGGCCGAGTCTTGGTAGGTTTGCAGTGATGCCACACTCTTTCCATTTCTGGATGATGTATTTAACTGTACTTGAGAGATGTTCAAAGCTTTGGAAATCTTTTTTATAGCCTAACCCAGCTTTATACTTCTCAATAACTTTATCTCGGACCTGTCTGGTGTGTTCTTGGACTTCATGATGCTGTCTGCTCCCCAAAAGTCTCTTAACAGACCTCTGAGACCATCACAGAGCAGCTGTATTTGAACTGACATTAGATTACACGCAGGTAGACTCTATTTAGTCATTGGGTCAACATGTGATCATTCAGAAATCCTTATCCAACTTCGGAAAGCAATTGGTTGTACTAAAAGGAAAGGCGGGCCGGTACTTATGCACATCCTACTTTTCAGTTTTTTATTTATAAAAAAAAGTTCAAAATCATGTATCCATTTCATTTCACTTCACAATTGTGTGTCACTTAGTGTGTGTCTTTCACATACAATTTCAATTCAATATATTTATGTTTATGGTCCACAGCATGGCAAGTGTCAAAAAGTTCAAGGGGGGCCGATACTTATGCCACCCACTGTATGTACCACCTGTGTCGTTCACTCAACCTTCCCTACCACATCACTACATTTCTCAGATCAGTTTTATAAAAGTAACATTATCACAGCTGTACTCTGTCACAAACATGCACTGTAAATTCCAATCCATTGCGCTTACTTGGAAAAAGTTGTAAACCCGATGCATAATAATAACAGTTCTTCTTTAGTTAATAGTGCTTGCAGTGTAAGCAACTCTAATTTGTCTTATTTAGTATGCAGTGCTTTCAATCAAGTGATATCAACAGTGTTTAATTAGTCGTCAGTACCTGAAGCTGCAGTTACACTTATTAGGCTTATCTAGTATGCAGTACTTGCATGTGAAGTGATATCAACTGGGTTTATTTAGTATTCAGTACCTGTAACTATAGTTGCATTTACTCGGCTTATCTAGTATACAGTACTTGCATGTCAAGTGATATCAACATGCTTTATTTAGTATTCAGTACTTGAAGCTGTAGTTGCCTTTTCTAGGCTTATCTATTACGCAGTACATGCACATCAAGTAATGCCAATATTGAAAAAATTGTAAACCCGATGCATTAACTTACTCACAATTCAAGTAACAATGACATCAAATTCACAGTACCTGCAGTTTTAAAGTTAGTTACATCCTATATGTTACTAAATGCATTGCATTAAATGAAAAAAGGAGCAAGAGAATTTCCAAAAATAGAATATTTATTCAAATAATTTTTTCAACAATGCATTAAACTTCAACTAGCGAGGCTCTGCTGCCACTTAAAACAATGGGCGAGAAAAACTTTTAAACATTTATATTAATAAAAAAATATAAAAAAAGACTGATATTGTTATCAGCAAACAAAATGTTAAGGTGAGACATGCAGGTGAATAGGGAACAAAATCAAATTGAGATATCAATTCGAAACTTCTAGACAACTGACATAATTGAGAACGCATGCATTGCCAAGTTTTCTGTAATTTTATGTTTCATATAAAATATATTTTGAAATTGAATTTTACAATTGAAATAAACATGGCCAAAATTGCCTAGATGCAACAATAAACTCTAAATGGATAGTCCCAGGTTGAAATGTATAGTTTTATTTAGTTTGTATATTAGTTACTAAGATTTTTTCAGAGGGGTTTTTCATATCAAGTACAGTATTTGATAAGCTATTCATAAGGGACAAACTCTGTAAAAAGAAAAAAATGTTTAATAAAATGTTCGCCTTTGTGTTCAAACTCAATAAATCAAGAGTTAGATTAAAAAAACAAAACTGAAAAATCACCTTCAAATATTAAGTCAAGACAGTCTGGAGCTACTTACAGGAATAGGCCACCGTTTTTACATACTGATATATATGTTCATACTTCAGCTTTGACAAGTTGACGCGTACCTGTCTGATTTTTGTGCGTGTGTTCAGTCACAAATATACACGACGAAAGACGTTAGCATTTAGACTCTCCCATCATATTCATAGCTCCAAACTGGGGTGAAGTTGGAAGATACCAAGCTGTTCCATGTTTTCCCTATTTAAATACAGTTACAGTTAAGTTACACGATCCAATTTTGTCTAATTTTGTGTAAGTATACTTGGATCGTGTAACTTTTCACGTAACTGTATTTAAATAGGGAAAACGTGGAAGAGCTTGGTCGCTTCTAACTTCACCCCAGTTTGGAGCTATGAATATGCTGGGAGAGTCTAAATGCTAACGTCTTTCGTCGTATATATTTTTTTGTGTGACTGAACACACGCAGAAAGACCAGACAGGTACGCATCAACTTGTCTAAGCTATGCAACTATGCTATGGTATGAACATATATCTCAGTATGGAAAAACGGTGGCCTATTCCTTTAAGTGATGATGTGGTTGCATGAGTGGAGCAAAGACCTCATTTTGTGAAGAGTCTTGTAATGTGTGCGTTTTTTTTGTACAGGTGTCTACCAGAAAGGAAATAACCATATATTGGATTATAGCTTCATCCAGTGGATGTAAAATACGAGAATATTTGCGAATGAATGTGCAAGGGAAAGACGGCTTTGCGAAGCAATGTTGTCGCTATATCTGGGATAAGTCCGCCTCGCTATCAGTAAAACGTCACAAAAATAAACATCGTTTAAGTTTTGTCATGGTAAGTTTAGTGGGTATTTTTATACCTGGACATAAAAACTAATAAGATGTGAAGGGAGAGAACTAGGTGAAAATCTCCACATTGGCCAATGAAAAATCAGTATTTTCACCTTTTGTGTCTCACCTTAAATCAGATCGGAACGAGAACATTAACAACACTGAACAAGGAAGTGGCCCATCGCCTAATAAGCCAGCTGATTTTTGAGGCTTGGATTTTTGGGGTAGTTTTGCCCCGAGTCCCAGTATAACCCTTTGAATGAATTCAAGGGTGTTCTTCAATGCTTTTGGATAATCAAGATGTAATGCATACATCAGTCCGAAAGCCATAACCAGTGCTTGCGGTAGGTTTTTCAGACCGTCCATTACCACCTCTCCTTCCAGAACGATGGATGAGATCTGATTGAGGTGAAGATCATCCATGAAGTTTGCGTCTGTGATGTGGATCAGGATTCCAACAGACACTGAGTCCAGTCGTCTATGTTTTGCTCGTCAGAGGTCTGTGCAAATAAGAAGACATAAGTACAGCAACTAGGACTGCTTGATTATAGGAAAAATGAATAATCACAATTATTTTTGTAACAACTGAAATCACAATTATAAATATTGTTACATTGATTTGTTATATTTTCATTATGACCATCCATCATTCAATCATTTGAATGGAAAAAAATATTATTCCTGTTTAGTTCGTTAGACATGCTTTAGTCTTTGTCTAAGCTACATCTAATTTAAAGTGGACATCTCCTGCTCCTGGGGCTTAAAAGTAGAAATTTAAAAGGTGAATCTGTGCTGATATTTCATGTTTTATAATTTGAAACCGTCTATGTAATAACTAAATAGTAACAATTAAATACAAGCTAAGGAGCAGGTGAAAACCTTAACTGGGGCTCATCCAGCTGTAACTTATTGAACAAATTTTCATTTTTTTCAATTTTACAGCCTCAGCATGCCGTGATTAACATACTTGCAGCGCAGAATGGATAAGAACTGATATGTTGGATTATGGGTGTTAACATTTTGTGGAGGACACTTTTAGGTTTCAAATATGATGCAATTGTATCCAGACTTTTCCCAAGGACTCCTCAAAACTGTCAATGTAATGAAATATTATTCCAGGTCTGACATTGTCTAAGGAACATCGTTATAACATGGTTTAAAGCTGAAAACCTCTGTTTTGCATATGTCCACTTTAACCTCTTAACCCCCCGCCTTAACTGAGTGTATTTTCTCTCCATTTCTTCCAAATCCAAAAGCTTAGGCCAATGTAACTCCTCCTTTGAAAGCCAAGACCGACAAAACCCATTTAAGCGTCTTCCTCGTTATTAACAGAACAAAATGTTCTGGGCAAACGCTACAAAAAAGCAATGAAAAATGACAAAAATACGGCCCAAAAAAACCAAACATGTACATGAAAAGAATTTGAAAAAACATGCAACAAAAACGACTATAACTTGATAAATAAAGAAGAAACTTAGATGAGTTTTGTAGGTCTTAGCTTTAAAATGAGGCATCACACTGGCCTACAGCCTGTAAACTCCAGTTGAGAAGCTTTTTAGGGTTTATTTTGGTTAAAACTGGAGAAAATGTGCTTGGTGAAGATGGGGGTTCAGGAGGGGTCACGTCAGTCCACGTAAAAAAGAAAAACTAGAAAGATGTCATTATATAATTTCTGTGGTTCCTTTATCATTAACATGATGTTTAGTGGCCATTGGATGTGTATCCGACCCCACATAAAGCAGAAACACAACTGAATTTGAGATAGCATTAGGTCAGTGGCCACTTATATGCTAATTTGTATCACAAGTTAAATCTCCAAAGGTCTGTACATTCATTAATGAATTTGTTAATTTGTACCTAGGCTTTGATCTAAATGTGGTCGACAACAGCTGAAAACATCTGGACAATTTACAATTTGGGATTTTCAATGGCAAATACTAACGGCTACAGGAAAAATACATTGAGCAGGCTAATGAACACTGAAAAGTTTTCCAAACTGTTCGCATACGTTAGGCTCAAATGCATATTCTCTTTATTTCAATAGTTGCAAGCATAATTTCTAAAAAACAGTTTATTTTCCTCTGCAGTGTGCACACACTGCACGCATACACGTGTGCCCCTCGTGCCAAACCTAGGGGAAACACTGGTCTGAATTTAAAATAGCAATTTCTGTTTTGAGCAGGTCACCCTGTACAGCATGAGCCAGGTCTGTTGTAAGTTTTAATGTCAACTCAAGTAAAAAAGACATAACTTACCAGATGAGTGAGGTAGAAGCTGGTAGAATCGTCTCCAAGAAGAACTGAAAGCCCTCGAAGAACAAGTGTCCTCAGCTTTGTAATGTCATTTACCTAAATAAACAAATTTTGATGAAAAACATGTAAGAGTGTCTGGCAATTAGACTGCCTAACTGATTCTTGCAGGTAGGGTTCTAGTGGATTCCGTTTGTCTGGCCACCCAAATGCTCCTATTATCTGTTCAAAAATATGAGTGTCTGGAGGCTGCTTGCAGCAATCATTACAGTACAGAGAACCTGCACATTCACTTCCTCCTTCGCTGGGTGTAATTGGGGTATCAGCTTATCAGATCTCTGTGTGCTCATGAGGTGGAGTTCTACTTTTACAAGTTACACATTTTAGCCATGAGGGCTCAGTACACACAGTTTTAGAATGTTTTGGACTATGTCGGTACAAAATACACAAGTTACAGTAAAATGACAGCAATAATTTGGGAATTCTCTAAAAACGGACATTAAAATTGTTGCATTTTATTCAAGATATTAATGACATATGCTGGCACTGTAAGGGTTAATCAATTATTTATTTATCCTAAAGTTAATAAACAGTTAAGTTATGAAAGAATCATGTCATTTTCAAGGTAACCCCTTCACTAATATTGATTTTTATGGCCGCGTACAGCTGATGAGATCAACCCGGCGATATTCCAATGCCTTCTTTCACTTTCACAGAAATGCTAGAAGACTCGCCCGCAAGTTCAGGAAATTGATACAAATGCTTACTGGGCTACATGTACAGTGTCCCAAAGAAATGAAGCAATAGCTTAGGATTTGGACAGTTATTGATGGACAATCACTGCAGCGTAATACAAACATGTTCACTGTGGATCCTGCCCCCAAAATTAACACCAGTGGTCGTTAAAGGAATAGGCCACCGTTTTACATACTGAGATATGTTCTTACCTTAGCTGAGACGACTTCGTTTGTACTTGTCTGGTCTTCACGTGTGCCTTCAGTCACATAAACACAGCACAGACGGCGTTAGCATTTAGCCTCTCTCTCCTCTATAGCTCCAAACGAGGTGGCACTTCACGTAACCATATTTAAATAGGGAAAACCTGGAAGAGTTTGGTAGCTTCTATCTTCACCTCGTTTGGAGCTATAGAGGAGAGAGAGGCTAAATGCTAACGCCGTCTGTGCTGTGTTTATGTGACTGAAGCAGTGGTTTCACTAGGGATAATTTCTCTCCTACATTTTGACGGGCAGGTTTATAAAAAATCCGTCATGGGCTATTTTATCCTTCATGAATTAATCTCACATTATAAGCAATTTTTAAAGACATTTACATAGGCTATATATAAGCTGCATATTGTGTATGTTAGGAAAATGTGAGATCGCTGGATAAATGGAGTTTAACTAAACATTTGAACAATCATGGAACACAAATTTTGCTACAGAAATGTGTATGAACTCGTGCGTAAAATTCTCAGAGGCTTATTCAGAGCGTCATCTGCCCCTCATATCAGGGCTCATATTACACTAATACAAATGTAAAGTGGAGCTTATTATTTGCACTTTCTCTTTTAACGTTAATGTTTAAGAAACAGCGGACAATATTTACCAGTTCGCATCACTGCACAGAATCACACACGCGGGAGGGAAAGAGAGAGAGAGGGGAGAGAAATAGATGAGCTCGTCCTGAGATTTACCGGAGTTAAAGTTAAAGAGCGGCTCCAGATGAGAAGGATATTAGCCTTAAACCGCGTTTGGATCGTGGTTTCTTCCCGTGTTGTTGTTAGCGCCCAGAAAGTTAGCTAGCTAGGCAGTGATACAAGTGAAACAGTGAAGCTGCGTTAGAGAGAGAGAGCCCCGCGCGCTCTGAAAAAAAGCAGCCCTGCGTTTTATTTTAATCACGGCTTGATTTTCAATCTGTCAAAATGACAGACGGCCTTTGAAATGTTCCGTCAAAGCTTAAAATATTCCGTAAATGACGGAGAATTTTCGGTTAATGTAACCTCTGGACTGAAGGCACACGTGAAGACCAGACAAGTACAAACGAAGTTGTCTCAGCTAAGGTAAGAACATATCTCAGTATGTAAAAACGGTGGCCTATCCCTTTAAGGGCGGAGCTTTTATCTTGCGAGCTAAAAGCTAGAGTGAATAATTAAAATACAACATGTTTAACAACATGATAAAATATAAATTACTTACAGGACAATTCTTTTTTTCATCGGCTTGTTCAAACTTTGCACTATTTATTATTATTATTTCTGCTCCAGTCAGATCCTAACTTTTACTTACGATCCTTTACCAAATCTTGAGTTATCGCTTCATTTGTGTGGGACCCGCTAATGTAAATGTAGATGGGAGAGCAAGGACAACACCGATGGTACTCTCCAAGCGGAAGTCACGTGGGTCACTGTGCATATAGCCAATTAGATCCAGAGTGTTTTCCCACACATAGGTCCGAGTTTATGTACTAAAGGAGGACAAAACATTTCATTCACACTACTAGGAAAAAACAAAACAAAATCAGGTATAGTGTCTTCTATACCTCTACTCTCTTATACCCTAACTCCTCAACCTTCCGGCTGTCATTACTTACATTCCTCCTCCTTTTTTTCTATCTCCTCTGCTATACATATGTGTAATATGTGAAACACCAAAATCAATATGTGATTCATGAACTTACACAGGAATCGAGGCGCCGGACAATATTTGAAAGCTTTGCTCCTGTAGCCCCTTTTGGCTTTAAGAGCTTGATAAACCGTGGTGTTAGGCGATCCAATGCTTCAAAGAAATCATTGTCCAGGTTGGAGTGGTGATCCTATTAAATTCTGCCAGGACCTGCAAAAACATCATGAAGTACTCAATGGCAAAGTTAACTGCATTGTGTAAAAATAACTACATTGTACTTACCTGTCTCTCGGTAAAAAGTGCTGGCCAACGCTCTTTGACCATTTTACAGGTGGTGCAGAATTAACTATTTCCCGTCGTCGTAAGGAAAAAGTCTGGTCCATTTTACTTTTCACAACAGTTTCGCTTGGGTTACGTTTTTCATCTCCTCAACAAGCTCCTTTCTTTCCTCTTCAAGAATATCTTCAGTCTGACCATCAGGAAGATTAGGCAAGAAGTTCACTTCAAATCTTTTTGGCCTTTTAATCCCTTTGGGACCATGCCTTGCAAGGTTCTCTTGGCATTCACTTCCACCTCAAAACATCCAGATTTTCGTAACTTTGTCGGTAATTCGAAACTTTGAATATCAGGCTATCTCTCCAGCTACTACAGCCATCTTGTGACCAGGCTCTCTCAGGGAGGGATGTTACTGATCAGTGCTAAGGCGACTGATTGGAGCCGTTCAACAGATGGATAAGCATCATACTGAATATTGCCTCTGCAAGTCTTGCCAAAATGGCTGCCTTCATGTCTGAAGGAACATCCAATGGTGTTTGGTCCTGCATGTACTCCAGGTTTGCTCTGTGGAGCCTGAATTCAACATGAGCAGGAAATGTGGGAATCTGAAAAAAAATCAGGCCATTGTTCTGATCGTGTTGAAGAGGAACTTTTGTTGGAATGAGGTCAGTATCATCAGACAGTTCACTTGTGGATTGAATTTCATGAAGGTTCAGTGTCAGTAAAGGTATAACTTTAATGGTGGCCTTCTCTGGGGCAAGTCTTGACATCTTCAAGGTTGCACAGCTTCATTATTAAAGCAGGTCTCGAACATTAGTTTGAAATCGTCCTCAAAACAATACAGTTTTTCTTTCTGACTTTCGTTTGAACTCTCTAGAAAGATTGGCCTTTCTTGGAGTGTCATTTTTCTGATGGTCCTCAGGGTTGCATATAATTCTGACTTTAAGGTCCCATAGTGCTAGGGGAAAAAATAATGTGCTTTAGTGTTTAGCTCAAGTGTTATCAATGTGATTGCATCATTTTCTTCTCTTCAACAATGCAGAGCTTCTGAAATCATGTGCGTGTAGTTCTTATCGTTTAACAAATAATAAGTCTTTTGTGCTAATGAATAAACCTTGCCAGTGGTGCAAGCTTGACTATAGGAAAAAATAAAGATTTTTCAAATGATTTTACATTAACCCATTCTATTATTTCAAACATTACAAAAGAGCCAATTAATATCACCTTTCCATATACATTAACTTCCGAAAACCCTACCGAGAAACCGTTAAAAAAATATCCTGGAATCATCATAGTGAAGCCACCTGGATTAGATAGCCGATCGTGCCAAGCTAATCACCCATACATGTCAAGTACTGAAAGCTCAAGTAAGCAACTAAAATGACTTTTTCTGGCATAAAAAGTTGCATTGTCGCATTTTAAGTGAGATCATTGCAACATCAATGTGCGAACCATGCATGTTCAGAAAATAAATAAATGCATAAACAAACATTTTATTGGGTAAGATTATCTGATCTTACCAATAACATAGGGCACTATCTAGAATTATATATTGATTTATTTCTGCAACAAGCCATGACGATTACATTATCTTCTTATTGAAAATTATTGATTATCCCAGTTTGTTTATTAAATTCTCCTTCACTCCCTACTCTTTCTCTGTCCTCCATCTTAGCACAGCCCAAATACTGGAAAAATGATTAGATCATATAAGCAACACAAGACCATTCACTAATAAATTATTTATCAACAATTAAAATCAGTATGTTTTGGCTTTTAAAAGAAAAGACCTCAATATGCTCACCCGTCAGAGTAAAGAGCCTTGAGGGCACCCAGATGAATTTGATGGTCGGATGGTCAATGGTGAAAGGCCTCAGCGCTTGATGTCTGGGACAAACAGGGGAAAAAATGTAAGAATTTAGTATTAAGACTAAAAATTGTTTAATGGTATTGGCGTAATGAGGATCGTATCAAAACATAGTTTTTGAACATGTTCAGTTAACCTGGCACTTTGGACTACCCAGCTGTTTAAATTTGTGTTTGAAAGTCAGCACAAATGGTAATACGCTTGGAGTTCACAAAACAATCCTTGGACCTTTGTAGCGGACAAGG